>CAIGQQ010033471.1:739033-782330 GCA_903798035.1 Danio albolineatus | reverse complement strand
ATAATAAAAAGTGCAGCAAAATAGCTACAAGTAAAAGGAAGTCATATGACATTTGGTCACGCTCTAATTTATTCAGAAACATTAATGGGATCATGAGCTGCATGTTTTTTTCTTAAAATGTCATATTCATATTTATTTATTTAATATTTTTTAAATATTCAGGGTGTTCGCTGGGCCTTAAAATGTCCTACATTTCAAAAACTAAATTTTAGGCCTTAAAATGTCTTAAATTCACTGAAATGTTGTGTTGTAGGTCTTAAATCATTTTAAACATGTCTTAATTTTGCTTTATCCAAGTAAAAGCTACTCAGTCAGGCCGCCCTCCATCCAATCACCAACAATACATCTCAATAAAATCTTATTTTTTTACATTTAAGTTTTTATTGCAATGAGATACAATTCAAACAGCAGTTAGACTTTTTTACAGCAAATTCCCTAATAAATTCCCTAATCAGGGAGAGATAACTAAAGACAATTATATTATTCCTCATGATGATAATGGGTCATTAAAGAGCCCATATTGTACATTAAAAAAGGTCATTGGTACGGTTTGTGAAACCCCCGGGTCGCCAACATTGGTCCGATCGCAGCGCCCGAAACACGCTTCACAGAAGTTAAGACAGCTCACTCCCGAACTCAACCTCCCCAATCTCCCAGCATATTACTCTATTGTTAACCATAACTAAAAAAACAGCGACAGACATTCAGTATTAATACACACAGCAGCAAAAGCTGACCCATTATGACACATGACCGCCGCGCGTGAGTAGGAACAGCCCATGGTGGCCATAGCAACGACAAACAGCAGAGGGATACGAGCTCACAAACGCATTTTAATCCGTAAACACAGCGGCACGCGTCACATTTTCAAAACACAATTAAATACATAATTTGCAAGCTAGAGAAAACAGCGAGGCAACAGTTTTAATCACACTTACGTTGAAATGGGGGACGAAGGAGAGGTTCGATAGAGGGTGCACGCCAGATTCACGGTGGCAGGCCAGATCAGCCGTCAGGCCACTGGGAAACGTCCCGGTGCTCCCCATGCTCCTTCCGTTAACGACGGCCGGCGAATCCCCCGTTGTAATAGTGTAGATTTTAGAAGCACTCCTCAGAGGGAACACAGCACAAAGCTGGGCTAATGCTGAGGTTTATTTTTGCAAAAATGCCTCACGCACTGACTCTCACAGCTTTATCTTTAGGAAGGGAAAAGAGCACAACTTTTCCCCCCACACTTCAGAGCACTGCGTCCACGACGTAACATGATTTAACTGGAATGCGATACAGTGCTTGTCATCTTCCACTTTCTCTTCCTGTCTGTGGGCGGGGCCGGGAGTTTCAACTTTCCCGGGGTCTGCGCGCGCAGCTAGTGGGCGGGGCTTATGTTTCGTGTTCACGTCATGCCGAAACGGCTAAAGACTCGTTATAACAACGATTCATTTGAAGAACGATGAGTCGACTCTTTTATAGATGAATCAATAGTTTTAAACACTGTGCACTTTCAGATTTAAGCCTCAGCTGGACATTTCACTTCACTTAGAGCTGTGGTACACACTACATGCAAGCTCATTTTCAAAAACCCATAATATGGGCTCTTTAAAAAAATCCTTAGTGTTTTAGCCTGTATAAGTCTAAAATGTCATTCCTAATGGTCTTAAAAGGGCCTTAAAAAGTCTTACATTTGACTTGAGGAAACCTGCAGAACCCCTGATATTCCACTCATAATGTTTTTTATTGTTGTTTTACACTACAAAACATAATCATTTTGAAATTATAGGTTATTTTCTGTCTGTTTTTTATCGCTAATCATTGAAACACTTCTTTTTGATAAATAAATGTATAAGTACATATCAAATTGGTATGTAACAGAAAAAAACCAATATCTCAAAACATTGTGACTCAACTCTTGTAACATTAGTGTCAGATCCAGTACAGTCAGCACTACATTATATTTCATTTTCAGCATTATGTACAGTTGAAGCCCCCCTGAATTATTAGCCCTCCCTGTATATTTTTTCCAAAGTTCTGTTCAATGGAGAGAAGATATAATAGTTTTTAATACTCATTTCTAAAAACTGATTTCTTTTATCATTGTCATGATGACAGTACATGATGATATTTTACTAGATATTTATCAAAACACTAGTATTCAGCTTAAAAGGCTATTTAAAGGCTTAACTAGGTTAATTAAGTTAACTAGGCAGGTTGGAGTTATTAGGCAAGTCATTGTATAACAAAGGTTTGTTCTGTAGATTATCAAAAATATATATAGCTTGAGGGGCTTATAATATTGACCTTAAAAGGGCTTTAAAAAAAACTGCTTTTATTATAGCTGAAATAAAACAAATGAGACTTCATCTGAAAAAAATAATAATAATAATGTAAATATTATGAAAATGTCCTTGCTCTGTTACACATAATTTGGGAAATATTTAAAAGACAAATAAATTAAAAGGGGGACTAATAATTCTGACTTTAACTGTATATCAATGGTTAAAAAAACGAGAGAAAAAAACTAAAATAAATCACAGAGTAGAAAAACTATTTACTAAAGGGGTATTGCAACAATGCTTTTCCAATCTGGATATTTTTGTAAATATTAGCAATATATGCACTGTGAAAATATAAATATATTTAGAAAAACTAAATTCAACAGAAGGGCCGAAAAGTGCACAATTACTCCGATAATTATTTTAAGACTGTGAATCTATTCATGAAAGTGCACAACATTGTTTATCGGGGCTCCAAATGAATAAATACTTTAGTTCATAGGGGACTTTTTTAACATATGGCAAAATTTCAATATGGCAACATCTTGAAAGTAATTTAGATGACATCGGCCTACAAATCATTTAACAAACGACTAAGCTGTGTCACTCGAATAATGTTTCATTCCTTATGCACATATTCATAAAGTTAAATCTGTAATTTCCCTGGTAACATTGCCCAATTCGCAAGTAGGTCACATTTCGAGATCACATCCATAAATCCAGTGTTCCGTTGCAGGTGCCAAGTTCCCGATAAAGTGGACGGCTCCAGAGGCAGCGCTTTACGGACGGTTTACTATCAAGTCAGACGTGTGGTCATTTGGAATACTTCTCACCGAGCTGGTCACCAAAGGACGTGTGCCCTATCCAGGTGAGATCTGATGATGGACGATGCATTATGAGATTATTAATTAAAAAAAACGTTGCTATTTTAAGTAAGATGAATTTTTAAAAGGGTAGTGCAACCAAAAATAAAACTTTACTCACTTTTTACTTACCCTCAAGTGGTTCCAAACCGTTATAATTATTATTTTATTTTTACATTGAACACAAAAGAAGATAGTTTGAAGAATGTTAGGAACTGGTAATCATTGACTTCCATAGTAGGAAAGACAAATTCCATGGAAGTCAATGGTTAAGCTCATGTGATATCATTCCAGACCTGTATGAACACACAAAAAATGCCTCTGTAGGATCTTCTGATTATTTAGTTCACCAGTTCATACGTGTATATTATTTATATATATTAGCAGTCTAGTACATACATTTGTTTGTATGTTACACATATTTCAGCCCAGTAGCTGTGTTGAAGTTCATTTTTGTTGATTTTCCTTGATAACATCTCATTAAAAGTAAGCTGATTTTCTGATGAGCTTTTCATTTAATGTTTTTGATAATTTAGAGTCTCCTCTAATCACCATAAGAAGCAAGTAAACATATGTACATTTGTAAGACATAAGCACATGAAAACCTCAAAGATTATTATGATAAAACATCTGGTAAACATATGCATCACGTGTTCTGTGCATGTACTGTAGGTAAATTATGTTTTGAATGTGATTGAGATTGCATTCAGATTCAAAAGTTTATATGCTTATATTTTATTTTCTATTGATCAGATATTTTCAGGTCTATGCTACACCTTTCAGTACAGTTTACAATGTGCAGATCAATTGAGTTGTTTATATGAAGCCTTTTAAACCTGAATCATTAAGTTAATAACGGGGGTTTTTGTATGCATGCAATGGCCCTGTTTCTTCCTATTAATATTAAAAGTATACTGTATAAACCGCTTTATAAATATATGTGACATATTTGATTAGAGCGCTGAATTTCTGAGCTCATGCAAACCTCAATTATCAGATGCTTTCATAAATGCTGTATTCTCATGGCTGCAACTGTAATTATATATTTAATTAATATTTATGGTGTTCAATTATTTATATGTTTTCCCTTTTTTTACTCAATCAAAAAAACTTCACTGTGATCATATCGAGGTCTTAAATGTTCTATGAAGTGCTTTGAAAGGTGCATTTTTTTTATTTAATGTTTGACATAATCTCAACTGCATATAGTAGACCCTCCCTTTTTAAAAACAGCCAATAGGGTTTTTCACAACTCTGCCAGTGAGAGTTGTTAAGATCAAGTCTATCGAATAAAAAGCAAATGAGAAGTGGGGCGGACATGTCTGATACTAAAGAGCATTTGATTGGTCAAAAGATTTGATGAGAAACTGAAGTATGAGGTGATATCAAAAAAATAATTTTTCCATTTAGGTGTAAATGACAAACTGCATCTAGGTTTAAACTAGGTTATAGGTATCTTTAAGACTAACATACTGATACTACCTATGAAACTTAATTTCGCAGATCCTTTAAAGAAAACCCTCAATACTTTATGCCATAATATAATGTAAATTCATAATGCATTTTAAAATAACGTTTTATAGACTATTGGGGCTTAATTTTTTTTTATTTGGACTACGTCAGACAGTCGCACCACTACTGGTGCTCTATCTGTTTCTATTGTCATCTAAGCTGATTAACTAATATTTACATTTAAATAATTAATATTATTTGCGAACTAAAAAAAGCTCATGAATCCACATCTCATTTCGGAGGTTGCAACGTTCCTCCGGAGGTCACATTCTTGGCCTCTCCACATATATTGTGAAAGACTTTAAGATTGAAAGTAAATACTCTGTTCCGGCAACCCGGTGGGTCAAAATATAATTGGATAAAGTGTCAGTGGGCAGAGTTAAGCAGACCAAAACAAAGACAGACATTCCGACACAGAAAGCACATTTTCAAAGCAAAATAACTGACTGTAGCGTTGTTTCATAAATATAAGCATCAGAAAAAAAGTTTAACTTAAAACTGTAAAAACAATGCTGGGTTTCCACACGGTTGATTAGTATTGGGACAACATGGAGTTAAGTTAACTTATTAGTTTTTACAAATTTAAGTGGATTGAACATTACGTTGTCCCCCAAAAACCTCAAGAATTGTATGTATCAGCTCATTTAAAATAAGTGGAAGTGGGCATGGCCAACTGTTGCCATTTTGTTCGTGCATCATTGAACCGACCGTGGGTAACCAAAAATGTGAAAAGAGGCGAATCGTGAGCGGAGCTACAGATGCCAGCCAGCATTTTGCCTAGATTTTCTTTTGGGAGGAGAAACACTTAAAACTTTATTACCTGCGCTTTGTTTGTGTTTTGACCATATGTGCTTGACTGTATACTATTAATAAAGTGTTTATTGTGTTTGGTATTTTAAAAACCCTGTTGTAATACATTGAGCCTCTAAGCATTGTACTTATGACATTTTTCTAAGGAAGGAAAATGCAAATTACTTCCAAATACTTCAAATATTGTGTAGTAAATGCAAGACTATTTATGAAATCCAGGCATTAAACTGTATGACAACGTTTCAGATGACTGTTCAAGAATTTTCAAGAATAAGAATTTCACTCACCTGGAAAATAGAGCTCACTTTAATGGTTTGTGAGCACAATTAATTGTACACAGTATGCCATATATCTGATAATTGTAAGAAATAATCCTAAATAGGATTTGACTGTGTAAAGCCATAAAAGAAAACAAAAATACAATATATGCCGAGCTCAGCAGCTAATAAGCTGAGGTGACGTGACTGCGAGCAGTGAGACCTAGCTGTCACTCAAGTGGCCACACCCTTAATTGTGCAGACTTAATATAAATGAATCGAATGGGTTACCAAAAAAATCACCCTCTCACAGTTCTCATGAAGGCCAATATTAGCTATATGCACCAAAACAATATTTTGTTCCAGGCTGTAAACATGTTTATATCAGCTGTAAAATTGGCCAATTTAGCATTGCAGTTAATGAACATCTGCAGTTCCTGGTGCCAGCCCCCAAAGGCGAGTCGATTAATTGCAGTTTCAGTTTCTTCCGTACTGGCTTCACAAGGGAAAATGGCATTTTTATGCTTTATAAGAATAAATAAACTTACATACAGCACCTTTAAATTTAGCTTCTAAAATAATTTATGTTATTTTGTACCCCATAGACTTACATTGTATGGTGAGCAAAATGTATATATATTTTTTGTGTGATTCACAAAAGAAACAAAAAGGTTTGTAATGTTTTTGGTTGAACTTTCACTTTAAACTCTTAAATTAGAGAATGAATTACAACCCAGCATCATACAGGAATTAAGGAGGCCCTTTGCGTGTTTTTTCCCCCCAAGTTTAAAAGAGCACATGCTTTTAATTTGTCCCTCAGGCATGAACAACCGGGAAGTCTTGGAGCAAGTGGAGCGTGGTTACAGGATGCCTTGCCCTCAGGACTGTCCCAGCTCCCTGCATGAGCTCATGCTGCAGTGCTGGAAGAGGGATCCCGAAGAGCGGCCCACCTTTGAGTATCTGCAAGCCTTCCTGGAGGATTACTTCACTGCCACTGAACCACAGTACCAACCCGGGGACAACCTCTAAACACAGAGCCCCGGTGTAGTGTGCCACAACAGACTGCCCTTCAAAAAAAGACTGAGCGTTTGATGAGTAAAGCTTCCAGGTTTTGTGCCATCTCGACCCAATCCATCTTCCATTTATGAAAAAAAACAAAACAGACATGCGATCGCATTTTATCCGTCAGTAAAGCCAAAAATAGTATTCCGGGGAGACGTTCATCACGATTAATGATAAGAAAGGCTTGTTTGTATGTAGTGTAAATAGTGTGTTTAGTTTTCCCTTGTATTTGGCTTGTTTTATTACTTTTTATAATGCTGTTTTGCGTTCTTATCCAGGCCGAGGAAAAAAAAAAGTCAACGCTGTGAGGAAAGTACGACCAACAGATCAACCGTTTTAATATTTCCAACGATTCTGGACATCATTCCTAGACACTTCCAGTAGGACGTTGACCAGCCTCTTTTAAACCTTAAATGAATTCTGTCAATTGTATAATGAATTAACTGTACGTGTCAACAACAACAACAACAACAAAAGACATACAGCAGTGCATAGGTAGCATTTCTGACACATTATTGTGGGTTTTCACAGAAGGTAATGATGTCCGCACTGGTTTTAGTGAGTTTGCTGGGCCGGATTATTTTGCACCCGCTCAGTGTGTCTCTCTTTTCGTTTTCTGCTTCTTAGGACGAGTGCATTTTCTATTTAGTCACTTTGGATTAACGATAGAGCAATGTATGTATCAGAATAGTACGAGACCAAGTGGGCATTATGCTTGACCATAATTGCATCTTTCCTGCAAATAAGATAAAATGACTGCTAACATACCTTACTGTTGTGAGAGAAAATAAAAAGTCCATTCAGTGTATCTCACAATATCATGCATTATAAAATAACACGACTAAATACGTAGAGAAATATTATCAAGTTGTAGAACTTCACTCAAGATAACTCTCATCGCTGGGCTGCCTTGTTTTTTTGCCCCTCGTTTTCTCTTTTACGATAAAACGACATGTCTGAATATTCATTATTGGGTGATTCTTTGCTTTTTTCGTCGCATTAAGGAAGCCTCTCTGTGAACATACATCATTGCGACAGTGTCGGCATGAGCCATATTTCAAGAGTGGTTGTTCAGCTACTCTTGACATCTTCGTTGTTGATTTTGGTCAATATTTTGGGGGTTTAACCGAAGGCTGCTTTTATCTGGGCCTATAATTTAATTATGTGCTGCATTTGTGTTCCAATCCAACCTCATAATTTTTTCACATTTATTTTTGTACCATCTATGTTTGGATTAATTCATAAATATTGTGTTTATTTAATTGCTTCCTTTCATTTATGCACAACAACATTTTTAGAATAAAGTGTCATATTCAAATCCATTTCTTTCAACCTTTCTTTTTTTCCCCACCACCTGACATCAAATGCATAATTTAGCATTGTTTGGACAGTACTTTAAATGTAACATCTTTTTTACATGAATATTTATAAGCAAAAGAGGAAAAACCTAATTCATACTGATGCATTAACGCACATTCTAGATTTTAAATGGTCAAATATTTTGACACTTTCATGGCTGTCAAATATTTTTGAACACTTTTAATAGTTTGTTTTATAATGTAACAGCAAACAAAACTTTGAGGTTGGGAAGAAGATTTTTATTTATTTTACGATTTATTTTTGGCGTTTTTGCCTTTATTAGATAGGACAGTATTGAGACAGGAAGCGAAGTTGGAGAGAGAGAGGAGGGTAGGGTAGGGAAAAGTCCTCGAGCCGGGATTCGAACTCAGGGCGCCCTGATGTGCTGCTGCACCATATGTTGCCGCGCTAACCGCTAGGCCAGTGCATACCTGTCAACATTGGGATGTGAAATTAAGGGATCACCCCGCATGTTTATTTCAGAGTGTTTCATGCCTAAATAAAACAAAAGCACAGACAGATTCCAACAGAATTAAGAGCAAGGGCGGCCCCTGGTGGTTCGGCGGTATGGGTTGCGTATAGGGAGGATCGGTTCTTTAATGTTTATTGACACCCGTCGGAGAACGACTGAAAATACGGGAGAAATATGGGAAAATACATTAACGGGATGATATCGGGATAGAACTGTAAAATACGGGAGAATCCCGGGAAAAATGGGAGGGTTGACAGGTATGGGCCAGTGGTTCTCAAACTGTGGTACACAAACCACTACTGGTACACAAGCTTCCTTCTAGTGGTACGCAGAGGAATCACTGAATAAATAAAGTAAAAAAATGAACACACTTTCAACCCTTTGACGTGTACAATGTGGTCAGTGAATTGATTTTAATTGGCTAAACCTTTTATTTAAGTGGCTGACAATAATAAATATTCTTAATTAGAAGAATTAAGCAGCCTCGTTTTTGAACTGTGCAGTGCTGTAGCTGCTTAATTAGGCCTACTACGCTACTGTACTTCAATACTGGTCATTATGGTGGTACTTGGAGAGACTATTTTTTCCTAAGGTGGTACTTGGTGAAGAAAGTTTGAGAACCAATGCGCTAGGCTATTGCGCCGACGTGGGAAGAAGATTTTAATAAGATGATGCACCGCTGGATTGCATTTATGTGGTCAGTTACAGTTAATATGAATGCATTTATGTGGTCAGATACAGTTTATTGTTAAATATCATTAAACAAACAACAACAAAAAAAGTTTACAATTATCAATTTTACCAGGCCCAAAGCCGGAAGACCCACCCCTCACTGACAAAGGTCCAGAATTTGTCCCATACATGAGCTCATTTATACTATTTGCTTAAATAGTGAAAATAACCCATCGAAAAAGGCTTTAAGACCACTTAGGAGACTTCAGCTAATCAGTTTTGATCAATGCTAACAAATATTTTTCACGAGTGCAACATCCAGCTGTGCAAGAAAACACAAGAATCTGACGTAAGTGAAGTCATCTTCCACTACTGTATTGTTTTTAAATAGAGAAAACATTTTACAAGTAACTTATATTCTAAATCTTGGACCTTATTCTTGAAACACAAAAAAGCATTATAAAGATTTAAAGCACCAAGAGCAGACCATATTAAAACTGATTTGAATATTTTGGCTATTGTTGTTATCCATGAGTTTTCAAATATGCTTTTTTTTCCAAGAGAGGCTAGAAAAATTGTGAGGTTCTATATTATTATTTTTATTATTATTATTCATTCATTCATTTTCTTTTCGGCTTAGTTCCTTTATTAATCTGGGGTCGCCACAGCGGAATGAACCGCCAACTTATCCAGCATATGTTTTACAGAGCGAATGCCCTTCCAGCTGCAACCCATGAGAAACCATTCATACGCACTCATTTACACACATACTCTACAGACAATTTAGCTTACCTCATTCACCTATAGCGCATGTTTTTGGACTGTGGGGGAAACCGGAACACCCGGAGGAAACCCACGCAACCACGTGGGAGAACATGCAAACATGCCAACTGACCCAGCCGAGGCTAGAACCAGTGACCTTCTTGCTGAAATTTAATTTAAAATTCCAGCAGATGTCTATATTTTTTCTACTGATATATGATGTAAATATTTTGTTTTTTAATTTTTTTTTTCATATTTCTTTATTAAAAATCTTTTGGAAATATTCAATCCGACAAGCTGATCCAGCTAAAAATATTACGTGAAATGTCACTAAAATGCAGGGTTTAAATCTCATAATTAAATATAAAATTGAAAAATGGCATATTACTGCAAAAAGGTCCACTTTTTGGAGAAAAAAAAAGAACCACCCGTTTCATCAGGCTTCCTACGGGTGTGGTTACTTAATTTTTTAAGAAATGCAGAGCTGAAGCGTAATTGCTACATCCTTCAGTCTCACGTTATTCTTCAGAAATAATTTGAATATGCAGATTTTTCATCTGAAAATTATTTAAATCAACTGTCAACTATTTCAAAGCAAATTATAAAAAATGTTAAAGAAGTATTTACAAATGTGTGTGTGTGAGAGAGAAATATGTTTCGGTAAGTAAATATTTTAATTGGTTGATCATTCCGCTGTGTCAACCCCTGATAAGTCAGGGACTCAGCCGAAGGAAAATAAATGAATAAATATTTTATGAAATATTTTGAAAGCTAAAACTGTTATTAAATGAAAGCCATGTAAGTGATTATGTTCAACAAACAGAAGCTATGTTCCAAAATTTTAAATTATATTACAAATAGCTGAAATATTGGCAACAATTTTGCATTTTTCTGTTTAGTGCTGTATCACTAGAACTAAACAGACACCAAATATGATTACCAAATATGACCTTCACCATCAAACCTTTCCAAAACGTGCATTGCCAATATTAATAAAAGGATTACTGTATAAAATAGTATAGTACATTTAGTGGACATAATAGGAAACCTGGCACGGCCCACAGGTAAAAGGAACATGGTGAAAGGTTTTAATAAAGTAAAATTGAAATGTTTCAAAATGGTTTTAACAGGATGAAGTTTTTAAGCTTCAAATGATATCTAATTTAGTGTAGACCTAAGGAAGAAAGGCAATAAAATCATTGTCATGTCATCCCCATCACCAGTGCATTATCTTTTTAATTGAAGTACTAGTTAACGCAAAACTGAAAAAAAATCTGTCATAATTTTGTCATAACACAACTTGTTCACTGGTTCCAAATCGGTTTGACTTTCTTTCTTCTGTTGAACAATAAAATGTTTGTCAGTGCTACTCAGCTTTCTCAAAAACATCTTCTTTTGTGTTCAGCATTACTAAGAAACTCATAAAGGTTTGTAACCGCTTGCGGGTGAAAAAATTATGTGTACAATTTCATTTTTGTGTGAACTATCCCTTAAAACCAAGCTTGCTCGCTAACTTTCCATACTGCTTCCAGTACAGTGCTTTTCTGTGATTCCCTTCATATCCAGCAGGGGGACACTGAAAGAGGGACACAAAACATGTTGATCCTCAAAGATCCACATCTCAAGTCTCCTCTGAGTTAAGCTTGTCCAGTTTAAAAATAGGAGTCATGCTTCTATATTCCAGATCGGTTCTACGAAGTTACAAGTGAAACCATTAAGATATAAGTGTGCTAATTTGATGCATGATTAGCTTTAAATAGAGTAATAAATCTCAATATAATTTATTAATTTAAACTAAAACAAATAAACACCCTGTTTGCTGGGTAAATTTGTTACAGCATTACATGTTAGGATGTAATATTACATATTACAGTGTATGAATCGAGGGATAGTTCACACAAAAATAAAAATTCCGTCATTACTCTCACTTTACTTGTCTCAAACCTTTATGAGATTTTTTCTTCATATAAAAGCAGATCCAGGTTTTGTCTTTCTTTAAAATATCATCTTTAGTGTTCAACAGAATGAAGAAATGCATAAGGTTTGAAACCACATGAGGGCGTTATAGTAAATAGTGAGTATACATTTCATTTTTGGGTGAACTATCCCTTTAATGACATTACTGTATGTGAAACAGCTTTAAATCAGTGACAGTACAGTCTGTGACCATGCAACTGTCTCATTTTCTTTTGCTTCCATTAGTTCACACCCCCTAGTGCCTAAAAAGGCAAGAGAGAGTGCAGCTGGTAAATGCAACACTGTCTAAGAATAAACCGGGCTTGCAATGGATAAGGTTACCTTGAAGCACTCCAGCACTTTTTCCCGTCCCACACCCATGTGAGGCACCAATAACATGGGCCAAATTACCAGCACCAATTTGCCTGAGCCCGAACTCCCCTGTTTACGTCCCTGACCTGCCATCCCCACTCTCCCACTGCCATGATCCCAAATCCGGCTCTCTGAAAACCCCTCATCCCGCTTTTTCCTCACGAGACTGGGAGGTTTCACCCGTGGATTGAATGGGGACGACAAAGAAGATCATCTTTTCCTGAGTGGGAATTAACATCAACTGGGTGAAACCGACCTAATACGATTAGCCTACACAAGCAAAATCAAAGGACATTCAGCTGAAGTTACTACTACACCATGGCTCAGGCAACCAAAGGTACTGCAGGTCTTGCACTCATGATCTTCTGCATTTGCTTGACAGACAGTGCTTTATAATATAACTGTGAATAAATAAAAACTGAATTTACTATAAATCCTGCTGTGATGCTAGACAATTGACTTTAATCTGATGAAACAAATGATAGTCAGGATTTTTATGTAGAATTTGTATCCAAGACTAAGACAGAAAAGTCAATTATTAAGTTAAAATAATGAAATATTTTAATAAAGAATTTTAATGATCAGCCATACTGTAAAAAAACTTAAGTTAAAATTTTAAGTTTAAGTTGGGTTAAAAGTTGAGTCAACTCAAAAAATTTAAGTTGAGTCAACTTTTTTGCAACTTTTACAAAATAAATTAAATAACAATAAATAATTTAAAAAATCATTATATTTCCCAATACGTTTTTATTGTATTTTAATATATGTATATATTTATTATCATTATTATTTGTTTTTATCAAACAAAAGCAGAAAAATCTCACTGACCCCCAACCTTTAGCCTTATCATATGTGCCACATAGGCCTAGAAAACATGATTGACATTTTCGATGACAACTACAACGTTATGATGTTTAGTTCATAAATGGTTTCTTTGTTTAGTTCATGATGTCACTAAACTCAAGCAGCAGGGAGAAAATAACACAAGATGGAGATGCGACACAAGATATTCTTGCAAGCGTGAAGTCAGTCTAGACTTGAGAACAGATGTACCAGTTAATTATCAGTACACATTATGGTGCTGTTTTTATTAAGAAACACAGACTATAGGCTATAACCCACATAGCAAATGTTTTCTGGCCCAGCTTTGGGCCACACAATAACTTTTCCCTCGGCCCAGGTACCGCAAAGAATGACGGTCGTGAAGTGACCCATAACTGGATTAAAAACAAGGCCACACATGGGCCATAACCGGCCCGAATATTAGCCAATTTATTACCCTTAACTGGCCCTGAACTGGGCCAAAACAGGTTTATTATTGATAACGCTACCAGCTGTATAGTTAACCATGTCAACACTACCATTTTACCAGAAACCCCAAAAACTGAGCCATAACACCCCGCCGAATGTTACCTAAGCAACATGAACAATCGCTACACTGATCTGGGCCACACACCTCCCATCCATAACTGGCCCAAATGTAGTTTGCAGTCATGCATGCAGTGTCATCATTGTCATGCATGGTCCACATTCGGCTGACATTATGCATGCCAGTGCCGGCAACATGCCAGCAGTGCCAAAATGAGGACACATTCAGGCCAAGTCCTTTTGCTATGTGGGAACCTGTACTGTATGTAACATTTTTGCATATAAATGTTTGCATGCAAACTTAACATTATTTATAAACATTTATAAACATTATTTATTACAAACTTAACATTATTTCCAAGGTTGCTAACATATATTGGTATACTGTTTTGTTTAAACTTAACTCATCCAGTAGTGAAGTCCATCCCTCCCACCGCTGTAGATGCTCCGGCTAGAGCAGTGCAACCAGAATCCCTTACAGCCAGGAGTCATGGGATTTTACGAACCATGAGTCGTCCAGCACAATGGGTGGTCATCATTACACTTCTGGTCTCTTGGTCAGTTGCTGGCGTTGTCATGTTTGACTTTATCAGTGACGATCAGATTGCAAGTAAGTTGAATAAATAGTTTTTATTTTACTTATTTCTACTGTTGTTGAATTTGTTGATTTTACTCAGAATTTTTTGTTTTGCAGGCATCCAGGATTTAGGTTCAGATCCAGTGCTAGCAGTGAACAAGGCCATTGAAGGGATTGAAAACAAGATAAACCGCATGAATGATATGTTTAATGATGCTAATGGTAGGCCTGTGCTTCCTTTACACAAAAATAGTTTGTTTTAGTTTGGTAGAATTAATTATTTACACTATTTTTCAAAATTTGTTACTAATGGGTTAACTGAATCTTTTAGTTCTCAGAAAGAGTACAAAACCTGTAAAGAATCGTACAAGTAGTATAACATGCTATATTTAAAGTCTCCTAAAGCTATACAGCAGCTTTGTGTCAAAAACAGAAGTCATTATTATTCTCGCAGAATTTTGACTCAACTGATTCGCATCAACCGATTCGCTGAAAAGATTCAAATTAGTGACTCGTTTTTTAATCGGCAACCGCTAAGCTTCAGTTGTCACATGAACGCGCCAAATTTTGAAGGAAGCAGAAGGTATGAATGATAGTTGGCTTGCCTTGGTCTTTTTCTTTCAAAACTATCACACGGAGTAATATTAACTACTTTCGATACTTTTATTACGCCTCTGACAATCAGTTCATTGTAAATGCAGGGCAAACTTGTGTTTTACGGAAGCTGTGAGATGAGAAACGTTAACGACAGCATTTCCGTTTTGACAAAGCCAGTCCAGTGAAATGTATTATATATTTATTTGTAAAACTGTTATCTTCATGCCATTCACTTTAATCTTCTATTTATAATATCTAGAATACATCGCTGAAGTAGTATATAATCCGAAGGAAGCTCTTTATTCAGCAGCTGACTCATCTGTGTCTTATGTGACAGAAATGCTCACACCTGATGGTATGTAAATATCCATTCAATTAAATGTATGGCCTTTAAAATAGTTCACAAGCAGTTTGAACATTTTAATTATTCAGTTTTGCTTTTTTTTTTTTCAGATTTAATCACAGAAACTGTGAAATTTGGTGGCACTGTATTGGATGAGGCTACAGAATGGGTCAGATTTCCAGTCTCCTTCTTATTCCACTTATTTGAAGGTACTTGCTTTTGTGATATAGCCCAATATTTGGACTGCATGCTGGATTAAAATGGGCTATATTGTTGTTGTGTATTTTTATTACTAGTTTTATTGTATTTAAATTCTCAACTCTTTATGATACTGATGCTATTGCCATGATAGCCATAATTTTTTACATATGAAGATAAAGCATATTGAGAGTCATGTTTGAAATGCACTAATATTTTGGCTTTTTGTGATGCGTAGATATCCTGGATATAGTCTTTACGCCAGTGGATTTGCTCAGTGAAGCTTTTGTGCAAATTTTAAGTGGAATCAAGACCATTGTACAGTATCTTTCTAACATATTCAAAGGCATTGAAGGTACTGATCACATATACAGTCACTCATAGACCTCTAAATTCCATCTTGTTAATATTCCAGTATGAATTCTCAAAATAAGCATTTGAGCACTTGTTCTGAATTGTTTTTATTTTTATTTTTATTACCATTATTATAATCACAGACATCACTGATATAGCCAAACTTGGAGGCACTGTATTGGATATGATTACTGACTGCATTCGATTGCCAGTGGGTTACTTATTTGACTTATTTGAAGGTATGTACATTGCTGAAACAATTGGCTTGTGTTCAGTGAGCAGATATGGGGTGAAAGACTAATGATGAACATGTTTCAGTCAGCATTATGAATTGCCCCTGATTCCCCTGTGTGAAGAAATAATTAACCATGTTCGGTCATTTAGTTGACACATTCAACTCATTTCAGCTCACTGATTTCTGTTTATTTCTGTGTTTCTCATTCAGCCATCCTGGATGTAACTGTTATTTATCCAGCGGATATGGCAAGTGAAGCATTTCTGCAAATTTTAAATGTGATCAAGGACACTTTATCAACCATATTCGGGTTCCTCAAAGGTATTGATTTAAATTTTTATTTTTTTAAAGTCTTATTTTAAACAAACAATAATTTAATCATTTATAATCGCTGATTAAAAGTTTGGTGTCAAAAAATATTTATTAAGATATTACATTTTTATTTTACAGCAGCACAGCCATTTTCCCATTTTGTAATAGTAAGAAATGTACATTTAACAATGTGCTAAAGCAGACTATTTTTAATTTGCTCAGTGAAGCTGTTGAGCAATTTCTAGACACTTATACATTATCTTTCAAGCATGTTCGAAGGGACAGAATGTACTGCAAATCACCTACTTTATTAATTCACTCATAAACGTCTACATCGCATCCTGTTAATGTTCCAGCATGGATTCCCAAAATAAGCATAGACAATGTGCGGTTGGTCAGATTTGTTTGTTTTTCATTATTGTCATTATTTTTTAACAGGGGATGCAGACATCACTGAAACAGCCAAACTTGGAGGCACTGTATTGGATACGATTACAGACTGGATTCGATTGCCAGTGGGTTACTTATTTTATATATTTGAAGGTATGTACATTACTGAAATAACTGGCTTTTGTTCTGTGACCAAAAATAAAGTCAAAGACTCCAGAACATGTTTAAGTCAGCATTGGAAACTACCACTGAGTTCCCTTGCATAAAGAAACAATAATTCATGTTTGATCATTTCAATTGAACATTCAACCCTTTCTTTATTTTATTTCTGTCTGTGTCACTCAGGCATCCTGGAGGTAACCATTATTTATCCAGCGGATATGGCAAGCGAAGCGTTTATGCAAATTTTAAATGTGATCAAGAACACTTTATCAGCCATATTTGGGTTCCTTGAAGGTACTGATTTTTTTCACATTATTTTAGACAATCAGTGATTTTAATCTCTGTTTAAAACAGTAGCACAATCATTTACTTATTTGATAATAACAAGACATGCCTCTTGAATCCACATTAGGGCTGCACAATATGTAATTTCAGCATTGATATTGCAGTGTGTGTGTGTCTGCAACAGCCACATCACAAGATATGCAATGTTCAGTCTAGAATTGTATAGAATTGTATTTAATTACTGTATTTATATGGAATTTATTATTTTTTCCAAATTATTACTTTTTTGTCTTGTTTCAAGTTTAAATATCTACATTACAAAAACAAGATTATTTTACTTACCCCACTTGCAGACAATGTTGCTTAAAACTCTTGTTATTCTAACTCTTGTTGATATTTTTACTTAATCTAAATATTTTAGATATTTGGATTGAAACAAGACAATGCAAAGTAAGAAGTATTTTTTCATTGTGATTATCACAATATTTATCTCAGAAAAATAAATATATCGCAGCGTCCGATTTTTCCAATATCGTGCAGCCCTAATCCACATCATGATATTAAAATGATTTATAAAATATCATGTGGCATTGAAGACTTAATAATGGCTGCAAAAAATTAAGCTTTACCATAACAGAGTGAATTACTTTTTATAATGTGCTAAAACAGAACATGTTTATCTTAATTGTAATAACATTTCACAATATTATTGTTTTCCAATATTAATAAAATAAATGCAGTCTGAACACTAATACTTGTTTCAACTGCAAAGTTTGATTGAAGCATTTATATAAATAAATCTTGTCAATACTTCAGATTGGTTCCCCAAAATGAGCACTCATCCTACAGAGCTAGTTGAAATGGTTGCAGAGGAGGCCACTGATGTAAAGACCACCATCTCTAATTATCTGTCCAGCCTGTTTGCAGGAGATGAAGGTAATGCCTATGTATCACTTCAAAACAATTTGTACGTTTGATGTTTTTACCCTGAGAAAAAAATAATGTGCGTGATGTTCATTTATTTTGTTCAGGTGGTATTCCTGACGTCACTTTTGATCCCATGAAAGTTGTCACAGACACCGTTGAGGAGTTCACAGGCAGGAGAGATATGTTATTGGCCTATCTCTCAAACATGCTAATGGAAGACAAAGGTATCCACAACATCATCTTAATATCACAAATGTAAATATGTTATCTACAGTTTTCTTTTTAATACTATCTGTTATTCTCAGTTTCAGATGAAACACCACAGGTGATAAGGCGAAAAGGTTTGTGTCAGTTTTCATTCACCCAGTATTTACAGCTGCATAACAGAGCTCTGGCCTGGTCTGTGGTTGAAACGCGCACTTAAGTGTTCATATTATAATTCTCCAGGAGAATTTCTGCCCCCTATGGAAAAAGGTTAGTAAATGCACATCCTTTCATTTACACAAAGCTAGTACTCAAACCTCTTAAATACTACAGTATTGGTTTGTTCACACTTGATAGGTTGGTTCTCTTGGTTCTTTTGACCTGAAGTTAAACAAAAAAATGATACATTTAGTCTGTCTTGATCCAACTAAGGCCCAGTTTCATAAACAGAGCTTAGCTCAAGTGAGGACTAGACCTTAGTAAAATTAAGCCATTTGAGCCACATTTATAAAAACAGCCTAAGAAAAATACATTACTGGTGTGCACCTGGAGATAAAAAATGACACTGACTATTTTAAGACATCTCACTGCAAGTTATTTTCAGTTGAGACAGCTCAAACATTCAATTTAATCCATGCCAAGCCTTAAACATCTCTTTTTAGAAGTTTTACAAACAGGGCTTTAACAGCTTTTAGCTTAAACCAGAACTTGTCCTGTTAAATTGGGGTCATCTTGGGACAAACCAATGGCACTGACGTATCTTAAGATATGTCACTCCAAGTTATTTTCAGTTAACACAGCTCAAACATGCACTTTATTCTAGGATTAGCCTTAAGCCATGTCTGTGGAAGAAAGACACAAAACAATAAAGATAAAAATGTATTTTGGTGACAGACACCTACAAATTGTATGGTGAGCAGGAGAGTTCAGATGGCAGTTTTCAGACTTATTCAGCTGAACCACACTAACAGAGATACCACAATTATTTTTTTTAATCGAACCAAACCTGCCAAGTGTGAACATAGCCTAAAACAGCAACAGCAAACATAATATACAGGACTTAGATTTCAAATGTGCTTGATTTTAACTTACAAAAAAAGCATGTTACGAACATTTAACGCAAGATTTTTAATTAACAAAAAGTATTTAGTTTCCTGCATCATCCTCATCATTTCCTATCCATTCATCTTTATGTACTGTTATGTTGTGTAATTCCATGTTTCAGTCTTTTTTGGTCATTTGAACATTCAAAAACAGTGTTACAGATTCTGTATTACGGTGCATGAAAAGGTCCTGCATGACTGCATACATGGATAATTTCATGAATCATTTCTTTGGGTCCTTTGTATTGCCTTTCTGTACTGTAGTGTGGTCCTGCACTCTCCATCTCACACAGTACTGGCCATGTTTTCTCACGTTATGTAAAAGTGCTTGTGTTTTATTTCTCCAGAATGGTTTAAAAAAAGGTGGTGCATGAGATTTTTACCAAATCCAAAAATAAAAATGTGTCAAATGCATTTGTTGCTGTTTGATTTCCTATCCCCTCCTTGCGGTGTAGTGCGACGTCTAACATTATCTGATACATTCGCCGGTTTATGTTCACAAGCATTCAGCATGTAGGAGTTCTTACTACGAGGTATGCCACATGTTGCAAGAATATTGTGACATTCACAATATCAATGCCCTGAGATTTAAGCTGAGGTTGTGGGAAGGAAATAGAATGAATGAATATTTATACCGTCAGTGTTCACACACTGATGATGTTGATTTAAAGTGTATTTATTTTAAATTAATTAAACTTGCTGGGTCATTCACTTTTATGAAAAGTTGAAATGGGGTTTTCACAGCAATTTAATCTTTTTTTTGCAAGTCTCTGTGAACAGATCTTAAAGGAACATTTTTTCTCCAAAATTATCTAAAGAACCCTTTTGTGCATTAAAATAATTTGAATAGATTTTTAAAGCTTCTTTAAAACCTTTTCCAACACAAATGCCAAATGTGCGCCTTTAATGCAATGCAAGTCAATTAGGAAAAAGCGTCTCCTAAGTTCATGAAACACACTAAAGAAATCAAGTTTTCTCAAAGAGGCATGTTTTATAAGATAGACTAAAAACAGTTCAACTGAAGTTTGTTTTGTCAGGGTGCAACATGTGCATACTGGTAAGGTCATCAACGTAATGCAATGACAATGTCTCGTGTATATCTAAGCTAGTAAATTTTTTAATCTACAAAATGAGCTTGGTTCTGTGATGAAGTTGAATTGAACATTGACTTGATGAAACAGTTGCAGAAGTACTAGGCAAAACACAGGACCCCATCTACGCTGCCTACATCGCTGTGAGATCCACAGCAGAGACAGACAGCGATAAACTGAAGGTTAAGGTGGACTCTGCAGAAGATATCTTGGAAGAACATAAAGTTGAAACAACAGTGGACAGCTCTGAAGAGGAAGCAGTTGCCTCTGTTAATGTAGAGGAGGAGAAAACTACCGGAACAGTTGATGATATTGCAGATGAACCTTCTCACATGCTTAAAATCCCAGATGAAGAAATGGCAACAGAAAAGGTTGAAGACACCTCTGATTCAATTGAAATGACTTCTGATGTCACAGATGTGCAAGATGTTGATGATACCATAGATGCTGATACTGAAGAAATTCCTGAAATGGTTGAAAGTGTTTCAGATGTTGGAGAAGAGGAACCTTTTGAAATAAAAAATGAAGAAACTGCAACTGAAAAGGTTGAAGACACCTCTGATTCAAATGAAATGACTTCTGATGGTGCAGACGTGCAGGATTTTGATGATATTTCTGATGTTGAGACTAAAGAAATACCTGAAATTGTTGGAGGTGTTTCAGATGTTGGTGAAGAGGAACCTTCTGAATTCACAGATGAAGAAACGGCAGCTGAAAAGCTTGAAGACGCCTCTGAATCAACTGGATTGACTCCCGATGCTGCAGATGTGAAAGACACTGATGATACCTCAGAAGTTGATGCAGAGGAGGATGAAATTGAAACAGTTGGAGATATTTCAGAAGTTACAGTGGAGGAAACTTCTGATGTGCCACAAGTCATAGATGAGGAAATGGTTGAAAAGTCTGATGACAAGGACAAACCAACTGACTTGATTTCTGATGCTCCAGATGTAACAGAAGACATTGATGATATCTCAGATGATGAAATCTCTGTTTCAGTGGATGAAACAATTAAAGAAGCTGCTGAAACAGTCTCAGATGGTACAGAGAATGACACTTCTGATTTGACAGATGTCGTAGATGAGGAAATGGAGGCTGAAAAGGTTGATGATATCTCCCATTCTGATGCTACAGATGTGAAAGAAGACACTGATGCCTTTACAGTTAAAGAAGAGAAAGAAACAATTGAAAGCCTTCTAGAAGCAGCAATGAAAATCGAAGAACATCCAGATGAATTTAAATCTGATTATCTTGAAGAATCTGTCACAGAGACTGTTGAAGAACCTGATACTTCTGATGTTATGGATGAGCATGAAGATGAAATCAGTGTCACCAATGTTAAAACTGCACAAGATATAACTGCACAAGACGCAGCAGAACTTGATGATCATGACAAAATCAAGGCTAAGGATGATTCAGAAGTGGACGACATGGAGAAGGCGGTTGTGGAAATTGCAGATGCCGATAATGACCTTCAGAACGAGGTAGATAAAGATGAGATTAAGGTTGAAGATGTGTCTGAAGAAGACCATGATGATGATGATGATGATGAAGAGACTGTCCCTCTTACTGTCCAACATGAGCTCACAGACAGTGATGATGAAAATAATAATAACAACGACAGAAAGAGAGATACTAGAACCAAAAGTCCGATCAAGAGAAAAACACGAGAGAGCCATTCCACTGAAACTGATGAACAAAACACGCACAAGGATCTTCATAAAGAGTCTGACAAAGGTATTGAAATTTTTAAATCAATTTTGAATTTACAAATTGCGGGAAAGTTCAGCGAATAGAAAAAAAATAAATTCTACCCTTGATTTGTTCCAAACCAGTTTGCGTTATACACAAAAGTAGATATTTTGAAAAATGTTGTAAAGTTGTAGCCGTTGATGTCTATAGTAGAAAAACGAATACTATGGACATCAGGGGTTACAGGTTTTCAACGTCCTTAAGTATATTTTTTGTTTTCAACAGAAGAAAATCGAACTGATTTGGAACAAATTATAACTCACTTGCCATGAAGAAATTAATCCCTATAATACATTTGTAACTGTATTACAAATTGTTAACTTTTTAATTTAAAAAATAGAATAAAGTTTGCAAGGTCTTAACATAGCTAACATCCTAATATGTTTTATTGTTCACCTAATAATTTCACCTTAAACAATAAATATGTATTGATTGATGTTGTGAGTAGATTTGGTCCAATTATTTGGCCAAGCTGTTTTTGAAGTTTTGTTGGAATTCAGTGGTTCAAAACATTGCAACTGTAAAAAAATTACATGACAAAAATCATGACGTCAAATGTTATGTCACTTTAACTTATTTTAATAAGTGAATCAACTAAATTTAAGTCATACAAAGTTATTTATTTATTTTTTTTGTCAGTTTGATTGAAGTTTTGATGACAAAAAAAATGTTACTTGATTCATCAAAAAAATAGGGCTGCTATATATATATATATATATATATATATTTTTTTTTTTTACTGTTTGAGGTTTTTTTTTACAACTTAACTAAATACTCGGTTAACTTGTTTATCAAACACAGCAGTTGCAGTCTATATGCATATTAAAGTCATTTTGCCTGTTTTTTCATGGCGTAAGCTCAGAAGAACACTTATCACTGTTCTCTTGGGGAAGAACAACAAGCTGATGGATGAAGATTTTCATTTACTGTTGCTTCTACTTCACCCCTTCTATTCAATTCAATTCAATTCACCTTTATTTGTATAGCGCTTTTACAATGTGGATTGTGTCAAAGCAGCTTCACATAGAAGGTTATAGTAAATTGAAAATGTCAGTTTAGTTATTAGCTAGTAAATTATTAGCTAGTATATAGCTGAGTTCAGTTCAGTTCAGTGTTGTTTAATATTCACTACTTAGAGTCCAAACACTGAAGAGTAATCCATCGATGCGCAGCTCTAGCTGCAGTCTAGTCGCTGGAGGCTGGAGAACTCGAGGCTCGTTTGTCCTTGGAGGGTCACGGGAATCCGTCTCTTGCTTGCTACTCCGCCAAGCAGCTGCTCAGGATACAGCCTGGTCCAGGGTTAAGGAGCCTTGGGATCGTCTCGTCACGGGTCTTGGATCGCATCCGTGGCGCTGCATAGTCTCTGGGGGCCTCGGGAAGAGTATCCCCAGTTGGAAAAGAGAACAAAGAAAATAATTAGCGTAGCTGCAGTTCATGGTGTATATAAAGGGGATGCGTGGAGCACATTCGTGCATCATACCGCTAAGTGATGTATTGAGTGTATGCTTTACTAAAAAGATAGGTCTTTAATCTAGTTTTGAACTGTGAGAGTGAGTCTGAGCCCCGGACATTGTCGGGAAGGCTATTCCAGAGTTTAGGAGCCATAAATGAGAAGGCTCGACCCCCTTTATTTGATTTTGCTATTCTGGGTACTACTAGAAGCCCTGAGTTTTGAGATCTTAGAGAGCGGGTTGGATTGTAGCGAGACAGAAGGTTGGTTAGATAAACAGGAGCTAGATTATTTAATGCTTTATATGTAAGAAGTAATATTTTGAACTCAATACGAAACTTAACAGGCAGCCAGTGTAACGAGGATAAAATTGGGGTGATATGATCATATTTTCTAGACCTGGTAAGAACTCTGGCGGCTGCATTTTGTACTAGCTGAAGTTTGTTAATAGAGGAGGCTGGGCAACCAGCGAGCAGAGCATTACAGTAATCCAGCCTGGAAGTCATAAAAGCATGAACTAACTTTTCTGCATCTGAGATGGATAGCATACTTCGTAGCTTAGCAATATTTCTCAGATGAAAGAATGCAGTTTTTGTGATATGGGAGATATGGCTTTCAAAAGTTAAATTGCTGTCTAATATGACACCCAGATCTTTAACAGTAGAGCTAATGCTAACTCTGCATCCCTCTAGTTGCAGGTCGAGTTGTGCGATCTGCTGTGTACAGGATTTAGGTCCTATAAGTAATAGTTCAGTTTTGTCTGAGTTTAAGAGAAGGAAGTTGTTGGTCATCCAGTTTTTAACATCTTTAATACACTCAGTTAGTTTTGATAGTTTAGACGTCTCGTCAGGTTTAGTAGAAATATATAATTGAGTATCATCAGCATAACAGTGAAAGCTGATACCGTGTCTTCTAATAATGTCTCCCAGGGGCAGCATGTAAATTGTAAACAACAAAGGTCCTAAAACTGATCCTTGAGGCACCCCATACTTAACTGGCCTGACTTGTGAAGGTTGTCCATTAATATTCACAAACTGGTAACGATTAGTTAAGTATGACTTGAACCATTGTAAAGCCGTTCCCTGAACACCTGTAGAGTTTAAGCGATTTATGAGGATATTGTGGTCAATTGTGTCAAATGCGGCACTAAGATCTAGCAGGACTAACAGCGAGATGCACCCTTGGTCAGCAGCTAATAGTAAATCGTTGGTTATTTTCACTAATGCGGTTTCTGTACTGTGATGAGGCCTGAAACCTGACTGGAACACCTCAAAAGCATTGTTCATCTGCAGAAAGGAGCATAATTGGGCAGAAACAACTTTTTCTAGTATTTTAGACATAAATGGAAGATTTGAAATAGGCCTATAATTAGCTAAGTTGCAGGGGTCCAGTTGTGGTTTCTTAATAATAGGCTTAATAACAGCGAGCTTGAAAGAGTTTGGAACATGTCCTAATGACAAAGAAGAGTTGATAACGTTAAGAAGAGGTTCTCCTATTACAGGTAGCAATTCTTTCAGTAATTTTGTTGGAATTGGGTCTAGCATACTCGTAGCTGGTTTAGAACTATTTATAATTTTGTCTAGCTCTTCCTGTTCTATGTTCTCGAAGCACTGTAGGCTAATTTGGTTCAGTGGAATGTTTACTGGATCTGAAGTATAAGGCTGTACAGAGATTTTAACATCTATTTTTTGTCTAAAGCCTTCTATTTTATCACTGAAAAAATTCATAAAGTCTTCGCTACTCATTTGCGGTGTGATATTTTGTTCCAGCGATGACCGATTGTTTGTTAATTTAGCAATGGTGTTAAATAGAAATCTAGGATTGTTATGGTTATTTTCTATCAGTTTACGGAGGTGCTCAGCCCTGGCGGATTTGAGGGCCCTCCTATAGCTGGACATACTGTCTTTGTACGCAATTCTAAAGACCTCTAAATTAGTTTTTTTCCATTTACGTTCCAAGGCACGGGTTGCTGTTTTGAGAGCGCGCGTATGACTGTTATACCATGATGTAGTTTTATTTTCTCTAGTCTTTTTTAATTTGATGGGTGCCACAGTATTTAGTGTGCTAGTAAAGATGGCATCCATGCTGCTAGTTATTACATCGAGGTCATTTGCATTTGCAGGTGCATTTCGAAATAAAGAAAGATTAGGCAAGTTATTTGCGAATTCCTCTTTGGTAGACGGAACGATAGATCTACTAAGGCGATGTATTGGTGCGGATCTGCTAATGTCAGGTAAACATAGCTTGTAAAGTAAGAGGTAGTGGTCCGTAATATCGTCGCTTTGTGGTATAATCTCTACATCCATGACCTCAATTCCATAAGAGAGAATTAGATCTAAAGTATGCTTTAGACGATGGGTGGGACCAACAACATTTTGCTTTATCCCAAGGGCATGTAGTAGATCCATAAATGCGAGCCCTAGTGTATCATTGGCGTTATCTATGTGGATGTTAAAGTCTCCTACAATTAGTATTTTATCAGTTTTAACTAGTAGGTCAGAAATAAAATCAGAAAACTCTTTTAGAAAATTGACATAGGGTCCTGGGGGTCTATATATGGTGATTAAAGCGAGAGATAGCATTTTATTCATAGTATCCGAAAGCATAACATTAAGCGCCAATACTTCAAAGGAGGTAAACATAAGTCCGTTTCTCTGATTAACATTAAGAATACCACTAAAGATTGATGCAACTCCACCACCACGACCAGTTTGACGAGCCTCATGCTTATAAGAGAATCCTGGAGGAGTTGCTTCATTTAAACTAATATAGTCATTTTGTTTCAGCCAGGTTTCAGTGAGACAGAGTGCATTAAGATTGTTATCTGTTATAATGTCATTTATGATAAGTGCTTTAGGTGCTAGTGACCCGATATTCAGGAGACCTAGCTTTACGATATTTATATTTTCATTTTTTGGTATTTTTTCTGGTTTGATTCTTAATAGATGTCTTCTAGAGCACACAGTACGCTTATTTCTTGGTCTAATAATACGAGGAACAGACACAGTTTCTATGCGGTTAGCCGGACATGCATTATTGTGAATTAAGTGGGATGAAGAAGGGTCTATATGGCTAGAATGTGGATTTTTTGAATGTTTACTTACTAGTCAGACAGAACGAAGCGTCCTGGAGATGTTGTCCGACAGCAGATCAGCTCCAGCTCGACTGGGGTGCAGCCCGTCAGCACGGTAGAGCCTAGGACGCTCCCAGAAAAGAAACCAGTTATTGGCAAAGAGCAGTTTCTGTTCTTTACACCATGTTAATAGCCATTCATTCAGAGCAAAAAGTCTACTGAACCTTTCACTTCCTCGGCGGTAGGTAGGAAGCGGTCCAGAAACGATGATCTGCGTGGAGGGCGCGGTGCGACGAACCGTCTCGATCAGGCTCCTGAAGTCGTCCTTCAGGATCTCCGACTGTCGCAGCCCGGTGTCGTTCGTCCCCACGTGGAGGACGACGGCACCGATGCTCTCGCCAGCGGTCAGGATAGCAGGAACCTGGGCACAGAGATTCTTAATGCGGGCACCGGGAAAGCAGTGAGTGCGTACTTTGTTACCTTTAGTGGAAGCAGCGCGGACGTGGCGAACGATGGAGTCACCTATGATCGCCACATCGCGGCCCGTCTCGCGGAGGGGGGCGAAGCGGTTCTCCGTGGAGATCTCGAACGGGGGAGCAGGAGACGTCCTGCCCCGGGACCTGGCAAGCACCTTCTACTGGAAAGATGTTTAAAAGTGGGGATTCTATAATGGACTCTACTGCTGTAAAAGTGTATATGTAATGTAATACTATTAAGAGCTATATGATGTTCAGTTGCTCAATGTCAGAAATTTAGTCTCTGTTATGTACAATATTTTTCTTATTTTTATTAAAGAAAATACATGATGTTTTCGACAGAAAATGTTTTTGTTTTAAGCCCAGTTTTATTTCTTTTTTTTATGACTGAGTATTTTAATCTCAAGTTTTTGTTGTGGAGATGATGACAGAAATATGACTAACTACTGTATATAATTATTACAAGGCCATTTGTGTTGCTAATCAAAATGAGAGAATGAATGAGTGATATAATCCATTATACATGATTCATTTCATTTACCATCTAACACAAGACATGGCTGACAATGAAGAAGCTGCTTACAAGTGTCATTAATATTAAATTAACCCACTTACAGTGCACTAATTCATGCACTGATTCTCAGTGTTCATTATTCGCATGGATGTTAAGACGTGTAACTCTCATTTAACATTTACTCATGATTTCAGTTCTTGAGCAAGTGAAAGAAGCCAAAGAGAAAAAAGCTAGAGAGGAGATATACAAAATCATTCAAGGTGAATGGTTTATTGTTTCCTTCCGTTTTTGCACACCATAAAATATAGCGATTGTGCAGAATGTAAGCTGATATACAAGAGAAAAATGAAAAATGTAATGCATTGTCTTTTCTGCTTTTCCAGAAATGAGGGAAGAAAAGGCTGAAGGTGTGGAGGAAGAGATCGTGTTACAACAGATAAACATAACAGTAGAAAAGGTCAAGAAAGAAGAAACTGTCAAAAAGGAGGAAAAGGCTAAAAGAAAAGAAAAGGCTCAAGAACCAAAAGGCAAGTCTGGTAAAAAAAGAATACTGAGCTTAATTTATCTTATTGCTTTTATGTGGAGAGCTGAATATTTTCATTTAGATTGTACACAAAATCTCTTCCTAAGCTCAAAAGTGGTATTCACCTCAGACGTTTTACATATGTATTAAACCATGCACCTCTGATAAATTATATATAAAAAAGAATCAAGAAAAATTCTGTAATGAAGGTACTGGGGGAAAAAAGAGGAAGCCCTTATAAAAAGAAATATTAGCTGAGACTTAGTTTAATAAGTCACTATTTCATAAGCTATTTAATAAGGAGATTAAGCCATATAATGCTTTGAACTTTAGTTTTTAGTTTAATGATATGTTTGTATTATTATAAAATTGTGGTGAGAGAGATTAGGCTTCGACAGGTGAAAAATAGTGAATAAAAGTTAAATAATAATCATGTATGAGTGTGTTCATGTATAAATATATGAAGAGTTTCGTTGCAAAATGAGATATATCCTTTTTGAGAAATTTTGGTTATTTGACATTATCATTGAAGACATCAACAGTCAAGTTTATTCACAATTTCTGTGCGTTAAATTATTACTTGAGCTCGGTGAAGGCCAGGGACACATATTCTTCAAATCCAGGATATTTTTTTTATTGAATTTTATGTCTGTAAATAGTTCATAAATAAGTCAAAAAGCATGCCAAAATGCAACATATTTATCTTAACATTGTCAAACATCCTAAATTGATTAAAATTAATAAAAAAATATATGGAACAGTATATACAAAGATTGATTATTAATAATAAGATTCTGAGTGAGTTAGTTAGTTTTGGCCAGAACGTACACAATATAACATAACTTTTTCTTTTTGTTTTTTTGCTGGGGCACCAGTGGCTTTAAGCAGGCTTCACTGTGGCATTTGAAGAAATCTTTTGGATCATCAGTGGGAAAATTAACAATAATTTATCAATAGATCGTAAATATTCATAATACTCAAAAACATAATGCCATAATAGACATAATGTGCCTATGGCGTGTGCCAGTAATCCAGGCCAGTCCCTGAATGAAAAGGTCGGATTACAACATACCGGCTGAGCTGTCAGAGCTAACAAACTGCAGGATGTTTATCGTTTCAACCATTCTTAAACAGCTTCGGACTAATTGTGATTAGTTATAATATAGATAAGTAAGATTAAGTTAGTTAAATAAACGACTTGTAGCTTGTTACAGAAAGAGTGGAGGCTCCTTCCACACCGCTGCTGAAAACCAAACCTGTATGATCAGAGCAGGTGGAGCCGCGATATCGCGTTTTGTGAAAAAATACATTTTGTAGTAGGCCTAAAATGTTTATTCTTAAATTGTGTTAATGGCAGCAATTCACACATAAATAAGGGTACATCTGAACAGTGATTTCCAATCATAAAATCCAAATGTCAAAAAATGGCGTTTATCGCATTTTGCAATCAATGTTTTTAGGGGAACTGCCCCTTGAATAACAAATTGTAATTCACTTACTCTACAATGAAGAAATGAATCCCTATTATAAGTTTGTATGTAAAAAAAAAACTTGATTAACTTGATTAACTTTTTAATAGATTTATATGGAAGGTCTAAACATAGCTAACATCCTAATAATATTTTTTTTAATTCACTTTATAATTGCACCTTAAACAATAAATATGTATTAGTTTATCTTGATGATGGTCCAATAACTTGTCCAAGCTGTTTTTGAAGTTTTGTTTGAATTCAGTGGTTCACAGCATTATAACTGGGATCTTTTTTTGTTATAAGCTAACTAAATGCTTTATATTAACTGATGCTGATGGTAAGAATACGTAATGTGTACAATTTCTTCTGCACAGGAGCTGCAAAAAAAGTCAAACCAGCAAAGAAAGGTATTCAAAACATTCCCCTGTTTATGGCCAGTTTCAATATTATCTAATGGAAGAAAAGTTTTCACAAAGTAACATTCTGAAATTCAATATTTAATACATTAATCTATCTAACAGACAAAATACACACTGTATAGTGTATGTAGTCACTGATTATTTAAAACACTTTTGCAGTTTGATTATTAAACCATCTGAACACAAAGCCCAATGAATAAATCTGTTGCCTTCATACCCTAAGTTCTTAGTTGTTGTGAAGGTGGCAAAAACTGAAGGTAAAAAAGGAAAAGAATAAAAGATTCATTGTATTGGTTATAGTTTTCTATAAATGCTACACTGTAAAAAAAATCTAAACTGGCAGTTTTCCATATTTAGTGAATCATGTTTTTATTTTTTTATTTTCTCCATTCATTTATGCTTTTGAATTGCATAATGGGTTCTTGATCTTTCTTCCAACAACTTTAAACCTTGGAAAGTTTGAAAAAGAGACTTTTGTTAACATTTTTAATAGTTTCAAGTGATATATTTTTTTGGGTTGGTGTTATATATTATGGAACACAATTTTTTAATAAACAGCCAGTACATTATCTGTTATTTTACAGACTTATTTCTCATTCATTCATTTTCTTTTTGGCTTAGTCCCTTGATTAATCTGGGGTCGCCACAGCGGAATGAACCGCCAACTTATCTAGCATATGTTTTACGCAGCGAATGCCCTTCCAGCTGCGACCCATCACTGGGAAACACCCATACATACTCATTCACACACATACACTACAGACAGTTTAACTTACCCAATTAATCTATACTGCATGTCTTTGGACTTATGGGGGAAACCAGAGCACCTGGAGAAAACCCACGCGAACACAGTGAGAACATGCAAACTCCACACAGAAATACCACCATGACGCTCTTTCTATATTTATTATTAACTGTAAATAAACAGAAAACACGTGTGAATCAATAATTTGGAAACTGTTAATTAACAGATAATTTCACAGTGTACTAACAGACAGTAACCAAGTGGTGACCTGAAGGCTCAGTGCTTGTAGTTTTGTATGTATGTTATGTATGTCTGTAACAGCTTTTTCACCCTCAGCTGCAATAATATCTGTTGTATCACAGATGCAAAGATTGTGAAGGACAAAACTAAAGCAGTCCCAGTAAAGAAAGGTGTGTAACCTAATAAGTGAATTTCTGATAAAGTCTCAATAAAACGGGAATAAATGTGAATGCTTATTTGCAGAGGATAAAGTGGCCAAGAAAGAAGTCAAACCAGCACCATCTAAGAAAGGTATTGTGTTATTTAGTGTGAGCAAATCCATCATTGTCATGTACACTATCTTTTTAAAGTTTGAGAGCAGTGCAATTCTTTTCTACTTTTTTTCTACTTGAAGGATAGATTTAACTCATCAAAAGTAACTTTTAGTGTTTTTTTTTTCTTAGTTTATAGATTCCATGTCAAATGAAGTTGGTTCGTTTGACACAAAGTATTTCCACAAAATATTAAGCACCACAGTTTTTTTAGCTATAATAATAGTATTAAATGTTCATCTGTGCAGTAATATCAGGATAATTTCTGATGGACGTTGTGACAAATATTCAGGTTTGGTATCTCAGGAATAAAATACATTTTTAAATACATAAAAATGAAATAATTAAAAAAACATTTAAGAATATTATTGTTTTTACTGTTTGTTTCAGTGTATTTTTTTATTCAAGTAATTGTAGCTGTGTTTTAAAAAAATAAATGCAGAAAGTTGTTTTCTTAATCATGATCCACTCATTTTCAGAGGCCAAAGTTACAAAAGAAGAGGCCAAACCAGCTCATTCAAAGAAAGGTATCGCAGTGCATATACAGTATAACGTCTATTTCCATTTTAGATACATTATTTAATAAAGACGCTGCATTTATGGCAAAGTTTAGACTTTCATTAAAAAGGCCTCATTCCTATATGTCAGTAAATGCAAACAGAAGAAACACAGATTTAAGCTTTTTCAAGCTTAATGTGTAATAGCTTTGACCTACACAAGTCCTGCGCAATAGATAAAATTGATGTCTGATAATCTTGCTCTTAAAAAATTAACATACTTTATCAGAGGTAAAGCAGAGACTTAAAAAATGAAAAAGTGTGGTCCCCTCACTTTATAACCGGAAAGATACAAAACAAAGGCTTTAGAAAGATGACTGTAATTTGAATTTAATGTAATAATGTGTGTTAATTAATTATGTATTATATATTTACACACACGTAAATCAGTGAATTTAAATGTATTTATTTATTTAAACCTTTAATTTTGTTTTTGTTTATAGTATTGTATCTTATTTTATAACTTAATTATAATTTTTTTCCGTTTAATAAATGTTGGGGAAAGAAAGTACATTCTGAAATATTATATAAGTTGATATTCTGTACTGTTCATTGGGTTTTGTAATAAAATTTAAATAAAAAAACTAAGTTGAAAAAAAGTCATCAATGTTTACACTTTGTTTTTATTTTTATTTTTTGTTTTTTTCAGAGGCTGAAGTTGTGAAGGAGAAACCCAAACCACATCCTGCAAAGAAAGGTATCTGTGTGATGTATTCACATTTTTACAGATAATAGCAATACTTTCATTTTAAGTTAATTACAATATAATTATAATGTCAGTTAACAGGGCATGCGTTAAACCATTTTAAAATGAATATTTTTTTGAAAAACTATTACTTTAAGTCATCACTGATAGTTTAGTTTAGCATTACAGTTTATATAGGACTAGTAGTTTGCGCAGACATCAATATAACATTCATTTTTATTTTTATTTTTTTAGAAAAAGCTAAAGATATCAAGGAAAAGGCAAAACCAGGTCCAAAAGAAAAAGGTATATTATAAAAAAATAATAATTGAAGTAATCATGCAAAGTTATATGCTTGTTTTGCAACCAGAAATAACTTTTTTGTTTAGTTGCTGAGGCTGTCAAGGAAAAAGCAAAGCCAGTAAAGAAAGGTTTGTTGTGCGCATGCATTAGTAATTTCTGTTGGACGTTTTGTGTAAATTTACAAATCAAGTGAGCAGATACATGGATGATCCAAAAATATGACCTGTAATCCGTAACATAATAGTAGTAGTAATAATACCATAATACCCTGAAAAAAGTGTAAAAAAATAAAATAAAAATGTAGCAATGAAAGTACATGCATTTTTCACTTCATGTACAGTAGAAGCTGAAATCAAAGATAAGCCATCAGCTCCTGTTAAAAAAGGTATTTAAGTTTAGTGTTTCAACTTCAAGAATAGAGTAAGATGTTTTTAATGTAAAAATTAAAATGCAGTGATAGATTGTCTTTCTTTGTTTTGTTTGATAGTGTTTTCTCTTTGATAACTTTCAAACTAAAATTATTTCTTTTTTTACAGTAGCTGAAAAAATTGAAGCCAAAACCAAACCAGCAGCAGAAAAGAAAGGTGCTCAGTTCTAGCTGCAAATTTATTGGAATCCTGTGGCCTTCAAATCTTAATATATAATCTTGTCTTGTCTTAAAATATATCTTATTCTCTTACTTTTAGTGGATAAAGCCCCAAAGGAAAAATCTAAAGCAGCTACAGTGAAGAAAGGTATCACGTTTTGAAACTCTCATATATGTTATGTGTTTTAAACAACATTTTCATCAACAACAAAAAAATGTGTGCAAAAAATAGCTTTTATAATTTCTTCATCACAGAAACTGAAGTAATCAAAGTGTTTCAAAAAAAAAAAATTTTGTTGCTTGTTAATTTAAAATGAGCTGAAACAACACATTTCTCAAGATTTCTCTGGGACAACTTAATTGTTTTATGTTCAATCCACTTAAATTTGTGAAAAGTAATAATTTAACTTAATTCCTTCATGTTGTCCCAACACAGGCGCCACAGTGGCGTAGTGGGTAGCATGATCACCTCACAGCAAGAAGGTTGCTGGTTCGAGCCTCGGCTAGGCCAGTTGGCATTTCTGTGTGGAGTTTGCATGTTCTCCCCATGGTTGCGTGGGTTTCCTCCGGGTGCTCCGGTTTCCCCCACAAGTCCAAAGACATGCGCTATAGGTGAATTGGTTCGGAGTGTATGAGTGGGAATAAGTTTGTATGGATGTTTCCCAGTGATGGGTTGCAGCTGGAATGGCATCTGCTGCGTAAAACATGCTGGATAAGTTGGCAGTTCATTCCGCTGTGGCGACCCCAGATTAATAAAGGGACTATGCCGAAAAGAAAATGAATGAATGAATGTCCCAACACAAATTGATTGTGTGAAACCCAGCATTGAAGTGAAGTTGTCTCACAAAAACCCTAAGAATTGTGTTGTTTCAACTCATTTTAAATAAGTACTTTAAACAAGCAGCAAAAGTTATTTTTTGAGTGTATGTTTTACACATTTTACTCATAATTGGACATATAGTTAGCCATCCTGTCAGAGAAGATTCAACGAGAGAAGAGACATTTTTGTAAGCTATTTTTACGTAAACGTAATGATTTTAATAACTAATTTCTGATAACTGATGTCTTTTATTTTTACCATGATAACAGTAAATATTATTTTACTAGTAATTTTGCAAGATACAAGCATTCAGCTTAAACTACAATGTGAAGGTTTAAGGTTAACTAGTGAGGTTAGGTTAATTAAGCAAGTCATTAGACAGCAGTGGTTTGTTCTGCCAATCAAAATAGTAATTTCCTAAGGAGCCTAATAATATTGACCTTAGCAGTTTTTACAGTTTTTTTTTTTTTTTTTTAATTATTTTTGTTCCGGACAAACTAAAATAAGACTTTCTCTAGAACAAACATATATTAGAAAATACTGTGAAACGTTTCTTTGCTATGTTATACACTACTTGGGAAAAACTTGAAAAATAAATCAAATCACTGCAGGCTAATAACTAATAACTGTAAATAGGCATACACAATAATGCATTTATGATTATTTTAGATACTGAAGCTGCTAAGGAAAAAGTGAAACCTGCTCCAGTTAAAAAAGGTAGCATTAGACTTTGTTTGAATTGTATAGTGTATTTTTGTAATGTTTATATGATGCTAACTGGTAACATTCATTGATTTACAGAGCCTGAGGTTTCCAAAGAAAAAGCCAAATCTGAGCCTGCAAAGAAAGGTGAACCTATTGAAGTGTTTTTAGTGTTCAGTGTGAGTATTTTGTAATGGTTTTCACATGTAGATAACATATTGAATTTTGCACAGAGCTTGAAGCCATCAAAGAGAAGGCAAAACCAGCACCAGCTAAAAAGGGTACAGCGCTCACACTGTTTATTTGAAACAATGTTAATTCTGTGCTGTTTACTGAGCGTGTCTTATATCATTCAGAAGTCAAAGAGAAAGAAAAAGCAGCTCCTGTAAAGAAAGGTAGCACACGTTGTTCAGTTTAAATGTGAGCCTTACTAAATATTTTTATAATGATTTTTCTATTTCTAAAAAACAACTTTGTCTCTTGTGTGTTTTTGAAGCTGAAAAAATTAAAAAGGCAAAAGCAGCTCCTCCAAAGAAAGGTACTGATATTTGTTATTTCAAAAATTTAATTGATATACATACAATTCAATTACAATTTATTTACACACATAAGAGATCCAGATAAATGGATTTTATGTAGATTTTAAAAAAAGAAATAATGCAGATTCTCATAGAAAGTTCATATTATTTTTCATTACTACAGCATGTATTTAAATATTAGCTGTACATATAAAAAAGTTGACAATTTTAGAGCCTGAAATTTTTAAAGAGCAAAATCTGTGACACAAGTGATAAACACTTTATTCTGAATTGCATTTTGATTATATCGTTTTTGTTTTATATTCTTTTTAATTGTATCACTTTTTTAGAAGCTGTAATGGAAAAACCTAAATCTGTTTCCGAAAAGAAAGGTATTGTATAATATAACCAGTGTTTACTTAAATCTATCAGTTGATGATATCATGTGAAAGAAATCTTATTTATGTTATCTGAGTATCTACACATATAATTCATAGAATTCACAACAGTAAATATGATGTTAATTTTCATAGAACCTGAAGCTCCGAAAGAGAAAGCAAAACCTGCACCTTCCAAAAAAGGTCCCTTTTTTCGCATTATGTTTTTGAAATAATAATTGTGTGTGTTGTGATTTAAGCAATGTGCGTTTATGTTTGTCAGTTTGTCTTTCTTTTATATTATATTTCAGAGACGGAGGTTGTCTATAAGTTAAATTAGCACAGCAATCTAGGAAATAATTTAATGATGAATAAATTTTTAAATTATATATTTTAACAGTTTATATTTATATATTCATAACAGTTCTACAACAGCACTTTTCATTAATAGTATTTAATTAATATGTAATGCTAGCTAAGCAAACATAATCTTCTAACATTTTTTCTGAACATTTTGCAGAGCCTGCTGTTGCAGTTGAAAAGGTCAAGCCAAAATCTACAAAGAAAGGTACAAATATCATTTTTAAAAAGCAGTTATAGTAATTATTATCATTATATTTGTTTAAAAAATTCACATTGAAATAACTTTTGCAATTGTGGTAAGCTTATGTTGATGTTTTATTTTTTACCTTTACAAGAAGCTGAAGAAGTGGAGAAAGTGAAACCAGCCCCTGAGAAGAAAGGTTTGGTTTACAATAATAGTAACTGAAATCCAAAGAAATCCATTTTACTGTAATCATTTATTTATAATTTCAGAGACTGAAGTCATCATAGAGAAAGCTAAACCAGCTCTTGAAAAGAAAGGTAATGTACAGTATGTGTTTTAAACAGTTTCATCAACAACATAAAAGATGTGTACAAAATAATTATCTCGTATAATTTCTTCATCACAGAGGCTGAAGTAGTCAAAGAGGTTAAAGCAGCCCCTGAGAAGAAAGGTATAAATTATGAATAATTTATCTTGATGTATAAATTCATATTGTATTAACCCTTAAAAAATATTAATAAAAAAATATATACAATTAATTATTAATACTAAACATGTTTGATTAAATAAATGCGTTTATTGACAAAACAATGAAAAAAAGTTCATGTTGTTGCCATTTCAGAGGCTGAAGTCATCAAGGACAAAGTTAAACCAGCTTCTGTAAAGAAAGGTAAGGATATTAATCAAGTCTTCAAATGTTACGTAAATATAAAGTCCATACATTACATAAATTATTTAGAGCCTGAAGTTGTTAATGAAAAGGAACCTGAACCAGAACCTAAAAGAGGTTAATACTTCAACCTTTAAAACTGCTTACTGAAACTTTTACAGTACATATTTTGTCATACTTTATCATATCATACTTTTGTAGAGCCAGAAATTATCAAGGAAAAACCAGCACCTCCAAAGAAGGGTAATTATCAACAATTGGAATTCTGTCTAGATTAAAATTCATCATCTGATTGTGTTAAACTAATCCATATTTATCTTGTAACCTCTTACAGTCGAGCTTCCAAAACAAAAGGCCCCTGAAAAGAAAGGTATATAAGCCTTTTTGATGGAAAATAGTTTTTATGTCTAAATAGTTTATTATTGTGAATAATAACAAATGGACACCGTAATTAAAATGTATTTAATCTTCCAAAATTTTTTTAATTTACTGTGTTTTTCTAGCACCTGAAATAACCAAAGAAAAACCAAAACCAGCACCAAAGAAAGGTAGCTAATTTGTGTTGAAAAAAAACTAAAGCAAGCCGTTTTCCCTGGTCTTTTTAGCGACAGACAATAATTCATAAAATATTTTGTATAAACATTTTTAGAGGCTGAAGCTGTAAAAGAGAAAGCTAAACCAGCCCCTGAGAAAAAAGGCAAGAGTTACTTTAACAGTTACATTTTTATGATCATCACAATGCAAAGATTATGACAGACGTTTACTTTCTGTGTATTTTAATATGTTTAGAGGCTGTAGCTGTAAAAGAGAAAACTAAACCAGCCCCTGAGAAGAAGGGTAAGAGTTACCATAATTAATTCATTTTAATTTTCTTTCTTAGTTTTGCATTTTACCAAATCAAGTCCAGTTAATCTGCTTTTAATCTCTAAATGTTATTGTTTTTCAGAGGCTGAAATAGTCAAGGAGAAAGTTAAAGCAGCTCCTGTTAAGAAAGGTATGATTGTGAATAAGATATACTGTATTTAGCTTGATTAGGTTGTAATTGGAGTGGCCCCTCAGAAAAGAGGTGGGGTTAGGTTATTTTATCTAGACAGTTATAATTAATATATTAAACAAAACTTACACAATCAATTCATTGGTGTTTCAGAAGTTGAAGTCAAGGAGGAAGCAAAACCAGCTCCTGTAAAGAAAGGTAATGATGGCAAAATAATTATCTTAACAAAATAATTTTATTATGTGTTGGCTCTTGTTTCTACAAATACTTTTCGCCCATTTCAGAAGCTGAAGCCATCAAAGAAAAAGCAAAACCTGCCCCTGAGAAGAAAGGTTTGAGCTGCTATGAGTTTAAGCTACTCAATATATAAATTCAATATATATTGAAACCTCAAAAATATTTGATATAATTACTATTTCAGAGGCTAAAGTCATCACTGAGAAAGCTAAACCAGCTCCTGTGAAGAAGGGTAAGAGTTACAGTAACAGTTCAATTATTATTATTATTATTATTATTATTATTATTATTATTATTATTGTTGTTATTACTATTATTAGTATTATTATTATTGTCACGATCACCAGTAATCTAATCAGCATAGATCGCTGGAAAACACTCACATTCACACGAACTACAAATTCGCCATGTTATGGACTCCATGTTCAGTCATGCAGCACACACACACACACACACACACACATGCTCCTAGTCACCATTGATTAGACACTCACAGCTGAAAATGCTCACTGACTGATTCATGGACTAAAAATGCAGCACACTAACACATAGAAGTTGCGGAGTCTTGCAAGCTGTATAGTGAACATTACGATGCGGTTTCCCTTGTCCTACTTTCTGTGTTAGGCTTTGCTTTGCTTGATTATCCCTGTATGCTGCCTGCCTTTTGACCAACTGCCTGTTATTCGACTATGACTCTGGATTCCCTGTATACATCTGTTTTCCCCTGCGTTGACAGTTGCTTGCCTGACCATTGTTTAATAAACCTGCATTTGGATCTGCACCACTGTTGTCAGGGTCACTTCTCCTGTTACAGAGCTGAATATGTAGTCCATAACATGGCGGATTTGTAGTTCGTGTGAATTTGAGTGTTTTCCAGCGATCTATGGTGTTTAGATCGCTGGTGATCGTGACAATTATCACCATGCGAAAATAATGTCAGAACTTTACTTTGTGTATTATAATTATTTTAGAGGCTGAACCTGTAAAGGAGAAAACTAAACCAGCCCCTGAGAAGAAAGGTAAGAGTTACCATATAATTAATTGACTTCTTCATTAATTTTTCTTGGTTTTAAATTATACCAAATCAATTTCAATTAGTTTCATTTACATTATCATTTCCATTATCTGAATGTTATTATTTTCCAGAGGCTGATATAATCAAGGAGAAAGTTAAAGCAGCTCCGATGAAGAAAGGTACGATTGTGAATAAGATGTGCTGTATTTAGCAACATTATATTGTAATTGCAATCGGCTCTAAGAAAATAAGTGGAATTATGTTATTTTATCTAGATAGTTTTCATAAATATATGAAACAAAACTTACACGATCATCGCACTTGTGTTTCAGAAGTTAAGGAGGAAGCAAAACCAGCTCCTGTAAAGAAAGGTAATGATGGCAAAATAATTCTCTCATTAAAATAATTTCCTTATGTGTTGTGTTTTTTGTTTCTACAAATAATTTTCACACATTTCAGAAGCTGAAGTCATCAAAGAAAAAGCCAAACCAGCTCCTGAGAAGAAAGGTTTGAGCTATGTGCTTGAGTTACTAAATATATATATTTAATATATATTTAAACCTCAAAATATCTGTATAATTTTTTATACAATATTTATATAATTGCCATTTTAGAGGCTGAAGTCATCAAGGAAAAAGTTAAACCAGCTCCCATGAAGAAAGGCAAGAGTTACTTTAACAGTTAAATTGTTATTATTAATATAATCACAATGCAAAAATGATGTCAGAAGTTTACTTTCTGTGTATTATAATATGTTTAGAGGCTGAAGCTGTAAAGGAGAAAACTAAACTAGCCCCTGAGAAGAAAGGCAAGAGTTTCCACAATGAATTATTGTTATTATTATTATTTTCTTTTTTTATTTATTTTTCTGGTTTTAAAATTTTCCAAATCAAATCCCATGAATCTACTTTAAAACTGCAAATGTTCTTGTTTTCAGAGGCTGAAATAATCAAGGAGAAAGTTAAAGCAGCTCCAGTGAAGAAAGGTATGATTGTGAATAAGATGTGCTGTATTTATCTACTTTATATTGTAATTGCAATAGGCCCTGAGAAAAGAGGTGGGTTTATGTTATTGTATATAAATACTGTATATCAAACAAAACTTACAAAATGAACACACTGGGGTTTCAGAAGTTGAAGCCAAGGAGGAAGCAAAACCAGCTCCTGTGAAGAAAGGTTTGAGCTACTATGAGTTTGAGTTAAATATATTTAAGATTGATTTTGTCCTCAAAATAATTTGTACATTTCTATTTCAGAGGCTGAAGTCATCAAGGAGAAAGTTAAACCTGCCCCTGTGATGAAAGGTATGGATGCTATTGAAAGTTTTGATGTATTTAATGATGAATTGGTATGATAATGTGTTATTCATCACATGATAAATATTATCACATAATAATAATAATATTATAAATAATATTATTATTTTATTTATATTATTATTAATATTATAAATAATATTATTATCCCACAAATATTTAGTATTTTTATATCTTTTACCAGCCAATCAGCATATTCATATAAAATGAAAAAATTAAATATCCAAAGGATATTTTCCTGGGCTAGTTTAGAATAATATAATGTTTTATTGTATAATTATATTACAGTTATATTTCATATTATAAATGATTTGATGTTTTTGTATTACTTTCAGAAGCTGAAGCAATCAAGGAAAAAGCTAAAGCAGTTCCTAAGAAAAAAGGTTTGATTTGATTTGTCTTATTGAGAAGATAAATAGTTAGATATTTTATATCTCAAACCGTTTGATAGTTATTTTAATGTTTTCAAATTCATTTATATAAAAAAAGGATGATTTTTCTACAGTATTGAACACAAATCTGATGTTAGACAATTAAAAAAATATTTATTTTGTAACTATTCATTCAGAGCAGACTAAAATAGACTTGCTTTGTCTTAATATTTGATATTGTGATCTATTATATTATGATCTATGATGTATTGTGATGCTGAAGTGATTAAAGAGAAAACTAAACCAGCTGCTGAGAAGAAAGACATGAGTTTATCTTAGCTTCTTGAGTGATTTCTGTTTATGTAAGGAGAAATACACACATTCACGTACAATCTCTAAATATATTTAATTCATTGCTGTATCAGAGGCTGAAGTAACCAAGGAGAAAGTTAAACCAGCTCCTGTAAAGAAAGGTATGGATATCAACCAACTTTTTCTGCATAAGCTGCCATTTTCAGCTGAATAAATCTATTTTAAATCTTTTTATAGAGCCTGAAGTTGTGAAAGAAAAGGCTCCTGAACCAAAACCCCAAAAAGGTGAAATGTTTTCCCACTGTCCTTTTTATTTAATCAAAATACTATTCTTTTTCTTAACATATTTACAACATTACCATTATAGAGGCTGAAATCATCAAAGAGAAAGTTAAACCAGCACCTGTAAAGAAAGGTATGAATATCAGTCAAATCGTTCTGCATTTGTAGTCATTGTCACACAAATTAATCTGTTTTAAACATTTTATAGAGCCTGAAGCTGAAAAAGAAAAGGCTCCTGAACTAAAACCCAAAAAAGGTGAGATGTTTCACCATTGTTGTTCATTTTCATTTCCTTTTTATATCATAATATTATTTAGCATATTTACGATATCACTGTTATAGAGGCTGAAGTCATCAAAGAAAAGGTTAAACCTGCACCTGTAAAGAAAGGTATGGATGTCAAGGAATTTCTATATAAACGGTTGTTTTCCACTGTTTGATGATAGTCTATAATCATGACACAACATTACTTTTTGATAGAGCCTAAGGTTTCTAAAGAAAAGGCACCTGAACCCACAAAGAAAGGTATTCATTTTCTATATTTTCAAATCCTGTTTTTTTTTTGTCTGCAAAAACAGCCCCTGAAATAAAAAAATGTGTGTTTACACTGAAATACTTCCTTTTACTGCTTGTTCAAACTATTTATTTTAAATGAGATTCTTGAGATTATTTTGGGACAACTTAATTGTTTTATGTTCAATCCACTTATATAGAAGTTAAATTAATTGTTCTGTGTTGGGACAACATGAATGAATTGTGTTGAACTGCATTTTTTACAATGTAGTTTTTTTGTTTTATATGAACACTGTCACACAACTGACTTCTAACAGTTTTTAACATTTATCAGGTTGGATTAGTTAATGTTAGTTATTCCATTTTCTAACTTGAACAAACAATGAACAATACATTTATTTTAGTATTTGTTCATGTTAGTTGACAAATACAGTAGTTCGTTGTTGATTCATGTAAGCTCAGAGTGTATTAAATAATGTTAACAGACTTGAGTTTGGATGTTAATAATGCATAAGTAAATGGTGAACTATGAATAATAAATGCTGTGCAAGTATTGTTCTTAATTAGTTCATAAATACATAAACTAATGAAACCTTATTATAAAGAGTGACCCATTTATCTTTAAACTTTTCTGATTTGCAGAAGAAAAACCTAAGGCAGCACCAAAGAAAGGTACAGTATGCATCTTATTGTTAGTATAATGACTATTCTTGTTGTAAGTTTTCAACATTTTGGACATATTCGAACATTTCAGAGGCTAAAGTTATTAAGGAGAAACTTGCAGCAGCTCCTGAAAAGAAAGGTAGAAGTTATTGATCTGTGTGAAATTATATTCCATTATATTTTGTCATAAAAAAAATCTGTTATAATATATTCAGAAATACCATTAAATGTTTTTTATTATCACTTCTTTAGAGGTAGAAGTTATCAAGGAGAAGGTCAAACCAGCCCCTGAGAAAAAAGGTAGAAGTTATCATTTCACATGAGCTTTTATCAAGGATATAT
>CAIGQQ010033471.1:709842-723056 GCA_903798035.1 Danio albolineatus | reverse complement strand
GTCTTTTGTTATGAATATGTTAGCTTTAACATGTATACATTCAGAACGCACAGTCTGGCAATATGTTAAGTCTATTTTTGTGACATATTTATGTAAAAATGTAACATCGTCCTTATTCTGACCTGTGAAATATATCAAATATAAATATATGGTTTCATGCTGAATGTCATTCTTTTTTAATGCTTCACAAACTAAACTGACACATGCGGTCTATGACAAATTCAACAAATAATACAAGAAGAGAAGGGAAAGAGAAAATGTATATATGTGTGATGGCCAGGGGTGGTAGGCTATGGGATTCTTGCTTTCTTTTTTTATTATTAATATTATTAATATTATTATTATCATCATGGATGCTGCTCCCTACTATTGTTATACTTGTTTTGAATGTTGTATTTTTTTATAGATTTATTTATTTTTTTTAAATATATTTTCACCCCTACCAATATATAATTACACACACACACACACACACACACACACACACACACACACACACACACACACACACACACAAAATTCTCTGTTTTATTTTTGTGCTTGATTTTTCTTCTGCAATTTGTATATCTGTTTGCATAATAAAACGTGTATATATAAAATTCTAAATGATCATACAATTTTTTTTTCAAGTTTTAGTTATTTGCAGGAAGGATTTAATATGTTGTCAAATGATTTCTGTTAAAGATATGCTAGGCGATTGATTTTTTGGAAAATATTATACAAAATGCCATTTTAGCTGTGCTACACTTTTACTGTTTTGATGCTTGAAGTTCCTATTTTGTCTTTGTCCCATTCATATGGCAAGTTTTGCTCTAAAATGTTGTTTATCTTCTAATTTCTTTCAGTTGAAGCTCCAAAAGAAAAGGCTAAAGTAATCCCTAAGGAAAAAGGTATAAATATTTATTTATATGAGCTAATATTGCTGATTTATCTCTAACATGTTTATTACAAGTAATGTTTATTGTGGGATATTTGATGTGATGTCTATGATTATCACTGATATTATTGTCAAGTTCTAAACTCTCATGTTTTTCAGTACCTGAGATTACTAAAGAAAAACCAAAGCCAGCACCAAAGAAAGGTAATTCCTTCAATTTATTTATAAAAATAATGCCAATCCTACACTGAAAAAATATATCTGTTAATTAACAGTTTTTTGTACAGTATTTTATTTATGGTTGTAAATTGCATTATGGGACCTTGATCTCTGCTGAAATTCAGCTCTACAGTTTAGCAAAGGTAATTTAATTGACATTTTAACATTATAATATCAACTAAATAATATAGAGAAAATTAAGTCTAAAATACCAGAAAATGTACTGCCAGTTTATTACATATTTTGTAGCGTAATATACACCAACCCAGACAATAAATCACTTTAAACTATTAAAAATGTTAATAAAAGTCACTTTTTCGAACTTTTCAAGGTTTAAGGTCCCATAATAAATAGGGAAAAATAAAAACATGAAACAAAAATGGAAAACTGCTAATGTATGGATATTTCTTACAGTGTAGGTCAGTTTTAAATTAACATTAATAATGCCTCATCATTAATAATGCCTCGTCATTGTAGAGGCTGAAGTCGTAAAAGAGAAAGCTAAACCAGCCCCCAAGGATAAAGGTTTAATTTACTGGTTTATCTGTTAAAATCATTTGATGTGAGAAAATGATCAATTAGGGTAGCTTTCACTTTCAATTTCAAATTTGTTACATTTTAGGCGCTGAAGTGAAGAAGAAAGCTGTACCTGCTCCTGTGCACAAAGGTAAGAGTTTTTATTAGGATGATATATAACAGTAGGCAATAATATTCTCCAAAAATAGTCTATAAATATTATTATTGCCATTTCAGTGGTTGAAGTGGTCAAAGAGAAAGATAAACCAGCTCCTGTAAAGAAAGGTATGGATAAGATTCAAATTCCTGTGTTTTGGTTGTTGCCTATGTAGTGATTATATTATCACATGAAATAAAACTTTTACAGAGCCTAAAGTTCCTATAGAAAAGGCTCCTGAACCTAAACCTAAAAAGGGTGAGATATATATGTAAACCAAACAGATTAGACATTTAATGCATCTTTCCACTTGCAGAATACTGTAGATCAGTACTGTAGTCTAATGTTTTTATTGATATTTTTCACAATTATAGCTGAAGTCATTAAAGAGAAAGTAAAACCAGCCCCTGAGAAAAAAGGTTTCATTTATTGTTTACAATTAAAATAACATAAAATGAATGAAGAAACTGTTATTTAATGCTAAAACAATACATATATTTTCAGAGGCTGAAGTGAAGGAGAAAGTTAAACCAGTCCCTGAGAAGAAAGGTAAGAGTTTATTTACATTGTGTAATTGTGTCTTGTATTAAACATAAAATTAGCATTTTGCTCTCAATAACTTATATTATAACTTGTATATTTTCTTAATATTATTGTTGCCATTTCAGAGGCTGAAGTCATAAAGGAGAAAGTTAAACCTGCTCCTGCAAAGAAAGGTAAGGATATTATTAAAATCAACATAAACACTGTTGATTTTCCACTGCTATTTATAACTCAATTCTCACATGAATAAAAATCTGTAGAGCCTGAAGTTCCTAAAGAAAAGGCTCCTGAAGCTAAAAAAGGTGATTTTTTTTTCTCTCTAGAGATGTTTTAGTACTATAATACTTAATTTGTGAATATGTAAAAATCTAATGAGATCTAATACAATTTCAGAACCTGAAGTTATCAAAGTGAAAGTGAAACCAGTACCAGAGAAGAAAGGTTTGGTTTACTTTAAATTGTAATGAAAGTTATGTTTGAAAATATAATATCTTGCTAAAAAGCATTTTTGTTTAATATTAACACTTTAGAGGCTGAAGTCTTAAAAGAGAAACCTAAACCTGAGAAAAAGGGTAAGATGTTTAGTTAAAGATAAAAATTAAGCTAAAATTGTTCTCAAATTCTGTGATGAAGTTTTTTTTTCTCATTCTCTAAATATTTTCATACTTCCAGAGGCTGAAATCAAGAAGACTAAACTAGCTCCTATAAAGAAAGGTATAGACATTTATAAGATTATCTTGTTTTGTGTTTTATTGTGTTGTAAGATATTGTTGTATAAGGACGCGTGTTAAATAATTAAATAAAAATATTTATAGAACCTGAGGTTGTAAAAGAGAAAACTCCTGAACCTGCACCAAAAATAGGTGAGATCACATACCCAAAAAACTTTTTTTTAAATGTAATTTAATTTGATGTAATTCAACATTTAAAACTGAAGAATCTCTGATGTTCTTAAATGTTTACAAATTAAAACTGCATATTTTGCAGCACCTGAAAAAATCAAAGAAAAGCCAAAGCCAGCACCAAGGAAAGGTATTTTGATTTATTTTAAAATAGGTTTCCCTTCAAGCAAATCTTTAAAAAAGCTAATGCTTTACATGTTTTATCTACGTACTATTGTTTTAGAAGCTAAAGTCATCAAAGAAAAAATTCAACCAGCCCCTGAAAAGAAAGGTTGGATATACTTTGTAATTTAATAAAAAACGTAAAAATACAATCATGTTTAAAACAATTTGTATTTTCAACTTCAGAGGCTGAAGTCATCAAGGAGAAACCAAAAGCAGTTCCTGAGAAGAAAGGTATCAGCGTTAACCAAATATGTTCATTTTCGCCAAAGTTCAATGCCAAATTATATCTCATATTTAAAATATTTTCATATTTCAGAGGCTAAAGTCATTGAAAGGAAAGTCAAACCAGCTCCTGTAAAGAAAGGTATGGATGACAATCAAATCATCTCGCTTTTTTCTGCTCCATGACGATATTTTATTTTAAATATTAATTTTATAGAGCCTGAAGTTGTTAAAGAAAAGGCACCTGAACCGACGCCAAAAAAAGGTGAGATCTCCTGACTGCTAAAGTGAACAATTTTAAACTCAACATTTCAGCAAGTTAGGCATTGAAATTGACATTTCTACCTTATAAATGACTGACATTTTTGCAGCACCTGAGATAACCAAAGAAAAACCAAAGCCAGCACCAAAGAAAGGTAATGTGCCACTTTGATTTGTAAAAATGTCTAGCCATATTTGTGGTGTTTAGTTTTGAGACAAATATTATATAAACATTTTATATCCTCATTATTTTAGAGGCTGAAGTCATTAAAGAGAAACCTAAACCAGCCACTGAAAAGAAAGGTTTGATTTGCTCTGTCATCAAATGACGTATATCAAATTGACATGATTATAATGCTGTGCTAAGAAAATGTGTCCTTTGTATTAATATTTTTGTAATATCCTCATTATAGAGGCTCAGGTCATCAAGGAGAAAGTTAAACTAGCTCCAGTAAAGAAAGGTATGCATGTCAATGAAATCATCCAGTTATTATGAAATACGTTTTTACTACTACTTTATTATTATTATTATTACTACTACTTATTATAACACTAAATTGTATTACATTTGTACTACCACTGCTGTACATGTAAAATAGTGTAAATAAATAATATGGTTTTATAGAGCCCGAGTTTCATAAGGAAAAAGTACCTGAACCAAAACCAGAACCTACGAAAAAAGGTACTTTGTCATATTTTACATAAAGTAAACTAAATCCATATTCAAGATTATCATTAATTTTTACTCCTTTTTAGTTGAGGTTTCAAAGGAAAAGGCAAAACCAGTTACTAAAGAAAAGGGTATTTATTATAATCACAATAAAACAGAATCACAGAACTGTCTTTCTTTTGTTTGCTGTTGTAATGTTATTCTGTTCTGATCTTTTACAGAACCTGAAATAGCCAAAGAGAAGCCAAAACCAGCACCAAAGAAAGGTATTTTTGTGAGAATAATCCTGTCAGACTGTTATAAAAAATGAACTATAAATATATTGAAATAATGTTTTGCATTGCCAATAATTCAGAAGCTGTAGTCATCAAAGAAAAAGCTGTACCAGCCATCCTGAAGGAAGGTACTGAATTAGTTTAAATGAGGTTTTTAGAGTTAAATTATCATGGCATTAACCTTACGTTACTCTTTGCTAAGCAATAAAGCTTCTGTGCTTTTGTGTTTGGTATTTTTATTTTATTATATTTAATTAATTTAAATGTTTTTTTATTATTATTTTTATTTTATTTATTTGTTTCATTTTGTTTCGAGGCTGATGTTAAACCAGCTCCTGAGAAAAAAAATGTAGATTTACTGTGTTAATTAGCACCATTCCCAAACAGAAAACTTTTTTTTTGTCTTTTGTTTGCACTAAATATTTTTTCTTTGTCATTTTATAAACATTTAAGTGGCTGAAGTAAAGAAAGTTAAACCAGCTCCTGAGAAGAAAGGTAAGACATAGTAAGATTTTACCTCCAGTTTGTATTAAATCTTTCATTATCTCAATATTTTCCAATTTTCTTTTCAGTGGCTGAAATTAAGGAGAAAGTTAAACCAGCTCCTATAAAGAAAGGTATGGATATTAATGAAATTGTTCTGCTTTTCTGACTTTTTTTTTTTTTGTTTTTTTGCAGCGTGATAAATTACCATTTTAATAATCCGTTTTATAGAGCCTGAAGTGAAAGAAAAGGCTCCTGAACCTAAACCCAAAAAAGGTGAGGTGTTTCACCACTGTGCTTTTTTAAAAACCGGTCAATCATAGCAGTCAAAAACTTGTAACTTGTTAGCATTTTATACATTAAAACTGTACATCTAAGTACATTATTTGACTAAACTCCTCTTTGTTTTGTTTTATAGAGCCTGAAGTTGTGAAAGAAAAGGCTCCTGAACCTAAACCCAAAAAAGGTGAGATGTTATCTATATTGGTCAGACAGATTAAACATAAGAATTTATTGATCTTGTTAATATTTTTAACTACGTTATTTGACTATAAAGATTCTGCTTGTTTTATTTTGAAGAGCCTGAAGTTGCTAAAGAGAAAGCCAAACCAGCACCTCAGAAGAAAGGTTTGGTTAACTTTTATTTATTATATTTTGCTGGTTGTTATCAAAATATTTGGTAACACTTAAGTTAGTCACAATTCATGCTATTAACTACTGATTTATTACCTCCCTATTATAGGGATATTTACTGTTTATTAGTACTTATAAAGTATGACCTTAATACCTCAACCCAACTTCTACCTTACAAACTATTAATAAGCTGCTAATAAGTTGTTTATTGAGGTTATAGTCTTAGTTACTGTTTTGTTAAAAGTGTGACTTAATATATAATATAAGTGTTACCAAATATTTTTTCTAAACATTTTTTATAATTTCACATTAATAGTGGCTGAAGTCAAAGAAAGAGTCAAACTTGCTCCTGTAAAGAAAGGTACAGAATTGATATCACTGAAATCATCCTGCATATATTGTCGTTTTTGCAATTTATTTTGGATATTATTGTTGTAAAACATGATTATGACAAGAGATAATATTCTATAATAATATTTTTAGTGCCTGAAGTTGCCAAAGAAAAAGCTCCTGAACCAGCACCCAAAAAAGGTGAGAGTCAGGATTATTATTGTTAATTGAACTAAAAACTAAAATCATTATTATTACTTGAAGTAAAATTAACTGAAATCATTTTAAGTAAACGGTTTGATGATATAAAATTATACTTTTTCACTTTTTGTTTATTTTCAGCTAGATACCCAGTAAATATATTTCATTTTTATTTTTAATGTTTTGTATTAAAATAGCTTACAGACTAAAATAAAAATAATTTAATATATAATTATATATTTAAATGTTTCTAAATAAAACTAAACAAGCATGAACATAAAACAAAAGTAATTCAATTAATTCAGCATCTATAAAAACAATATTTTACCTTTTTTGTTCTTTTTGTTCTGAATAAATATTTTGATTAATATTAAATAAAATTGTTCATTTTCAACCAAGTTAAAACTATAATTTGAGGGTTATAATTTTAGCTGTATGAAGTTACAGTAATCTTTTAGGTTGGTCCAAAGCAAGATTAGACTTTGCTCCAAGGTTTAAAAAGATTTTTTACTTTGTACTAAAGTAAAATATATATATTTATTGTCTTAATGTAAACAATATTTCTACTTTGTGTGAAAGTAATGTTTTGACCACAATAAATATTTTTGATTTAAATCAAATGGTATAGTTTGACAAGGTAAATTATACTTTGAGAAAAACAAAGAAATACAATATTACAGTAATTTTTAAAAGTTGGTTAAAAGTGTACATTTTGTTAGTGTAGTTAAACTAAAAGCTAAAATCATTATTATTTCTTAAAGTAAAATTAACTGAAATAATCATGAGTAAATAAAACAGTTTGATGATATAAAATAATACTTTTCACTTTTTGTTTATTTTTTTTTCAACCACATGCCCAGTAAATATTTCTCATTTTTAGTCTAACTTGTATTAAAATAGCTTGCAGACTAAAATAAAAATAATTAAATCTATATAAATGTATATAAAAGTTTCTAACTAAAATACGAACACAAAACCCCAACAAAATTACAAAAAAATTAACAAATTTAGATGTATAATATAAATGTACTAATTGCTTTGGTAATAGCGCAAATGCATAATTTGAGCTGAAATGTGCCCAGTTGAAGCTCGTGTAACATCTGTGCATTTGATAAAGAGTCTGTCTGAATGGCTACAAAGGATCAAACTAATAATATCAAAACCCTTGTAAACACACAGATGATGTTGGTCTTTTTGGTCTGGACCTGGAGCTCCTGAACTCCATCAACCAAAAACTGTCTCTTCTGGACCTGCTGAGGAGGGACATTGGTGAAATGAAAAGCGACCTGGAGTCCACTCAGAATCAAATCACACTTTTACGAATGGACAACAGAACGATCAAAGGTTGCAAACAAATAATAATAATAATAATAATAATAATAATAATAATAATAATGATAATAATAATAATGATAATGTAAAGTGCAAATAATTGTTTGGCTTCCATTAAAGCACATGCTACTAATATCCCTTACAGAACCAGAGACTATTGGTGTGAAAATAAAACCAGCAGTCAAGGAAAAAGCAAAAAGAGGTATTCAAATTTCTCGATTTCATAAGCTAGTTCAGAATTTTAGATATTGAGCTACCACCAAGAAGACTGTACAACTTTTTATATAAAGTGTGATTCATTTATATTGTAATGTTTACCTGCGAGTGACTGAAAAGAGTTTTTATTGTTATAGGCCATGCTCTGATCAATGTTACTAAGACTGCACGTGTTAAAACAGGTAATTGACATCCATTCTTTTATACTTATTCAATATATATATATATTTTTTCAGAGATTATGTAAGTACAGTATAGACCTTTTCATAAAATGCTAAATTACCTATTATGCTTTGCCTGTGTACTGTACGTAAGGAGGATGCTTCGAACTTTCGGTCAACAGCTTGATGCCTATAAACAGTCACATTTGGACAGCTTGGAAAAGATAGTTTTAATAATAATAATAATATTAAGTTTTATTTATATAGCACTTTTCCAGAGCTCAAGGGCACTTTACAAAGAATGTAACAAAAGAAATAGTACAAGCAGACATTGAAAGAAACAGTAAACAGGTAGAGGCAACATTAGGGTCGCAAAAATACAGGGAATCAAAAATAACAAACTGGAAATACAAAACAAGACCTAAGAGACAAATATGTAGAGTACAGTTGGGTCAAAAAAAGTGGTCAGTTTAGCAATCAGAAGAGTGACATTCAGTGAACAAGTGAGTTTTAAGTAATGATTTGAATTCTGAGATATTATTTACAGCGCAGAGTGAATGTGGTAGAGAGTTCCAGAGTTAATCTATTTACTTGCTTTAATTTTACTAATACTGCTGTCGATCAGCACCACCTCTTGGACTGATTATTGTAAAAAAAAACATAAAACTGTGGTAAATACTACACGATACTAACTAATTAAGTGAAACATAAATGACTCCTGATTAGTATCAACATGCAAATCAGCCAGCAGTGTATCAATAACATACTTTTATGTTTTAGGAAATTGCATGGCTTAACGTTACACGCTCGTTAAGTTTCATGCCAGTAATATAATGCTCTATAATGCAGTGATGTATTGCATGTGACGTGTGTGTGTGTGCATTGAAGAGCCCGCTGAGCACAGCATAACAGCTGACAGGTCGGGAACACTGATGCTGTATTTCAACATCTTATCTGATGGCAGAAACTGAATTAGGAGAAAGTTTTACTCTCTCTGGCCTTGAACCCGAGACAGATGTAGGTATCTGACAGAAGTAGGCTCTAATGGCTTTAACTCACACCGTTCAAAATCAAATTTGTGGACCACAAAAACACTCCGTAAGCTACTCAAAACGGTATTAACATTTGTAAACGTTGTATCGGAAGTTTGCCTAAGCATCCTACAGTACCAAAAGACGCTGGTCACTATAGTGCCCTCTATATTGTGTCTACATTATGAGAAAAATTTAGTTTTTTGACTTTGGAAGTAAACCAACCAAATTTGCAACATTTAAAATAAAATAATAATGGGATAGTAATGAAGAGATTAAAAAAGTGTGTTTTCACCAGGTTTGTTTTTTAAGTGTAAGTTATATCTTTCTTTGTCCTGTGATGAAACTCAAGCTTAACTTTTTTTTTCTTCTCCAAAACAGAGCGTGAATCTCTGAAAAACATCACTAAGCCAGCGCCTGTGAAGAAAGGTGTGTCTGAAAGCTGTCTCAGCAGTTTAGATGCTGTAAAATACTAAAATGAATATGAATTGACTGTTTACAGTAGTGGGTTTATGAATGCTGGGATTTTGTGGCGTTATACTGTGTAATAATAATATAAATGTTTTATTTGGACAGATAGCTGTTATATGAACAAACAATGAACAAGGCATTTATTACAGTATTTATTCTGCTTTGTTAGTGTAGGTTAATGAAAATACATTGTTTTTCTTGTTAACTCACAGTGCATTAACGTATGTTAATGAATTTAGATTTTAATAATGCATTAGTAAATGTTGAACTACGGTTAATAAATACTGTAGACGTATTGTTCATACTTTGTTCGTGCTAGTATGAACTAATGGAACTTTATTGTAAAGTTTGACTAAGTTATCTAACAGTTCATTTATATCCACTTTTTGTCACAGCCAAAGAGGCTCCAAAAGTTAAGATTGCACCGGAGCCTAAAAAGAAAGGTAAATTCAACGTTATTTGTATTCTGTAGAAATAAATGACATTGAGAATGTGGTACATGGGTTCTTTCTCCCAGTTTTATGGATGAAAAGTAAATACAAGTTGAAGTTGCTGTAGTTGGATCAGTGTTTGTAAAAATCTCTCTCTGATTACAGAAATCATCCCTGAGAAGGTCAAAGAAGTAAAGGAATCTTTACAGAAAGGTATTGTGGCAGACATTGCCAGTTTAAATTAACGCATGAAGCATGTATCGAGAGCCTTCTTGTCTACATTTTTAATGCATTTACTCTCTGTTTCTGTTTTTAGAACCTGAGTTGGTCACAGATAAAGGTATTGTCTTTTTCTGTTTGCTTTATTTTGGATTTTTATTTACATTTGTACACTTAAGCATTAGGATAAAGTGCAGTCTGTGTATTCTGATATTGTGAATGTTTTGTAACCAATAGAGACAGAAGTTGTTGTTGAGAAGGAAGTCAAAGGTAAGATTGATGTATATTTAATATGTATAATGTATGTATTATATACTGTATAATGTAATGTATATACATATTTATATATACACACAAATGTTTGTAATGTTTTAGAAAATTTGTTTTGCTCACTAGTGCTGCATTTATTTGAACAAGGTTAAATAATTAAGAGATATTATGAACTATAATCAATTATAATTAATTGGTTATAATTATTCATCATAAATAACTTTCAGCATTATCACTATAGCCTTCATTTTCATGCATTCCTCAGAAGTCATTCTAATATGCTGGCATGTATTTAATATTCTTGTAAAATTCAATAAACATTTAATGTTTTTTATTTATTTATTTTTATATATTTTTTACAATTATTATTCTTATTATTATCATCATCATTATTATTATCAGTTCGGAAAATGCTTGCATCACAGGAATAAATAACATGAGCTATATTCAAATAGAAAACATTTGACACTTTTAAATCATATTAATATTTTAATAATATTAAAACAAAACACTTTTAATTTTATAGTTTTGAACATAATCAATTTTTATCCACAAAAAACAACAGAATTATTGCAAAATTCTGATTGCAAGTACAATTAATAAATTAATATTACCACATATATTTCTTCTGCAGGAGAAGAGCCTGAAATCACCAAAGATATTCCAGAGGTGGAGGAAGGTCAGTTTTTGTTACATTAGCCAAAAACCACAAATGACAGTAGCTTTGTTTCTTTCTATGTTCTACATTTATTTCTTCATACAATTATCCTAAAGCAGCTTCTGATGTCTGTCCTTCAACAGAGGACATTCCCTACTTCCAGTGTTTCTTTGTGGATGAGGATGACACTCAGTATCCGTTCTTCCCTTTCTCTCCACCGCTGTGGTGAATCCAGCCAAACGTCAGAGTAAATAACATGGTAAAGCCAGTAAAGACCGAGCTCTGATGGATGAAGAATCTGCTGCTGAGATGCATGTGGAGGTTCACAGTAGGTCTTACAGCATTACTTCAAGAAGAATATGGAGGTGTAAGATATAATATAATATAAGAGGAGATATTCCTGGATTTCAAAACTGGAAAACATCCTTCTGGTAATTGTTTGTCATTTTAAAGAACAGAGTTTGCCGACACAAAATATGATCTAAAGGCTGTTAATCTGTCTTTTAACATGGATTCATCTTATGTGTCAGATAATAAATATCTGTTTATACTTAATATATATGTCCAAGAGGGAATGTGAGTATAGTTAGTCCAGACAGAACTAACAGGAAGGCATGAAACATCCGTCTTCCTCTCTGAACACATCAGTGGAGATACGAGGATAATGTTAATTATGAAAGGTACAATACCTCATTTTGTTGGGGTGCTATTTCAAAGCATTCCACTTTTTTTTCTGTCAGAATGAGGTTTTGAGATTGTTAATGTTTGAGTTTTTACTCAAAGTGAGGGTATCGTAGATCAAGAAATATATACTGAGATATTTCATGTAAGTAATACCGAAGTTTACTGACAACTGCTCTGAGATATACTGTAAAGGCAGTTCCTCTGAATGTATAGATCATTTTATTTATTTATTTATTTTTTTATTCTTATTTTTTAATGCATTTTGATTTCTGTAATCTACCAAACCGTTCGCTGAATCTATACCTCACAGAGAAAACTGTTTTTGTTGTGTGCTCTGTATAAATGAAAACACTGGATTTTGCATTAAAATAATAGACCAGATTTAGATGCTATATCCAGGAAAATCATTAATAAACCAAGCAGTTGCATTATTTAAATCCAAACAAATGCATTTCTTTTATATTGCAAACATACTTGCTATTTCTGAATACTTTACGCAAATAAACGTGGATGTTTTTGAAATAATACATGAATAGACCTACCTAATAGAGAATAGCCATTTCCTGTAAATGGCTTGCCTGTACTGTAAATTAAACTCGTACTGAAAATGAATATTCAGTATGGTATATAAAATGCATCTGGATCTGAAGTCATATACTTAATTCTACATACAACGTTTAATTAATAAAAACGTACTTGTGACCATTTAAAATATATGTACTACGTCGAGTGGAAGTGAATAGAATCTTTCATGTCACTGTTATGTGACATGTTTCTTCGCTTCATTTGGATTCATAAATCATCTCCTGTGGCCTCATGGGATAGTAAAGACCTTTTCAGGATCTTACAGAAAGCATGAAGTCATCAGGTACATTTTATCTACATCATACTTACTATCTGCTTACATAAAATATACTATGTAATACAGATGTAGGCTTGTTTGGACACAGAGAGTGTTTATCTGCACTGCCTCTAGTGGCTTTACTGACACCTTAAGTACCTTATTTAAGTAGTCAACTCATTAGGCAAGCACTCCATTACTTGATTTATTATTTAGTGAGTGTTTAATGGTGTGTACTAACTAGTGAGACTGGTCAAATGTGGGTCGCCACACAGACATTACTTTTACTGCCTCTGTCTTTTCTGCAGGAGTTCAGCACGCGGCTCCAGAAAGGATACATTTGTGACTGTACAAAGATGTTTTGTTTTTTCTTGTTATGTACAGAACTATACCTGTACAGTACAAACGCATATTATAGCAATACTTCAGTGTATCGAAAAATAGAA
>CAIGQQ010033471.1:694860-709832 GCA_903798035.1 Danio albolineatus | reverse complement strand
TTATCTTTAAAACAGTTGTCCAAACTATGGACAATAAACCAAAGTGCAACCCAGCTGCGTTCACTAAGTATTACAGCTTGGATTTTGATTGTTACTTTTTACAGCAAAACCAAAATGGTTTCTCCGCTCAGTAGTGTTATAAATCTGTGTTTGTCTTGGCTAGAACTGTATGGTGATGCGTGGTTAAACATTGGTTTCATTAACCAGATTGAGTTGCTCATGAGTCTCATGCTATTAGGTCAGCCGTGAGTGCAGAGAACAATGGCTGATTACTTTCCACTCCAGTTACAGCGCTTTTGTGACTGAAGCAGTCCATTCACAATCTGCTGTTATAGTGAAGCCATCATGACAGTCCTGGGTCAAACTAAACTGTCACTGGGAAATGTGGAGCGCAGGATCTTGCGAAATATCATTTGGGAAATCGCAGCCAGATCTGCTGCAATCGTCAAACTCGATTAGGGCGTAAATGTGTCGCAGTTCACTTGGATGGTTTCAGCTTTGTGCTGTAAATGCCAAGATTAAAGGGATAGTTCACTTAAAGATGAAAACTACCTCATTATTTACTGTCTCTCATGTGGTTTTAAACCTTTTATGATTTTCTTACTTTTGATGAACACAAAAGAAGGTATTTAGAAAAATGCTACTGTAACTGGCACCCATTGACTTCCACAGTTGAAATAAATTACTATGGAAGTCAATGGGTGCCAGCTACACCAGCATTTTTCTAAATATCTTTTTTTGTGTTAAAACTCAAACATGTAACTGATGACAGATTTTTCAATTTTGGGCGAACTATCCCTTTAAGTGTGGACATATAAGATGCTGTTTACTTATTAAGGCAAGATACTGCAGGCAAATAATAGAGGTCAAATAAATTAATAAATAAAAATGAATTACAGTTAGCACTTCCAAATGGAAATAGACTGCAAAGACAAAACAACATGGTAAAAGCATGAATGCATCAGTAAGACTTTACAATACGGTTGTATTACTTAATTTTATGTATGTATTATCATTAACAAGCAAAGAACAATATATTTATTCAGTATTTATTCATCTTTGTTAATGTTGGTAAATGTAAATAAACATGTTCATTGTTAATTTATGTTACAGTAACTTTGCATTAACTAATGTTAGCATGAATTTGGATTTTAATAATGCAGCAGTAAATGTTGAATTTATAACATTTATAAGGTCATGTGAATAAATACATTAACTAATGAAACCTTGGTGTGAACAGTGGCCAACGAATCAATGTATTAATTAAATACATTCGATTAGATTTTTGTTTATATTTTTTCTATTCTATTTCTATTGTCACACAATCCTACAAACAATTGGTGCTTATAAAATAAACATAATTTAATAGTAATACCACATTTGAAATTGGTTGTTCTGCTTAATAAATTTAATTGATTGATTACATCAAGGATTGCAAACGTTGTTGTTTTTTTGGATATAAAAAAAAAATGGGGTTATGTTTTTATTAAATGTTATATAATTTTGCATTAAAAGTGCACTGATATGAATACAATCCTAGAACAAAAATCTGAAATTTGGATAGTCAAAAATTAAGAATAAAATTGTATATAAGCAGGCAAATGTTGCATGAATAAATCCCTTTGCAAAACGTTTAAATTACAGATATGAATTCGTGTTTAATTAACTTTTAACACACACACACAGCAGAGTAGCACTTAATATTTAAAGACATTCATAACACACACAGTATTTCAAATGTAATAGAAAAATATAAGAAACACAACAAAATAAATTTCTTATGTCTTACAGGCTGTAAAGTATCAAACGCTAGTGATCTTACTTTGATGAAAGTACATTCATAAAGAATATAAATTAACAAATAATAAATGAACGTTTTGTTTCATAAATAAAAGCAACAATACAAATGTTCCCACACCATTAATAAAACCAAAAATCTGGAGAAGAAAAAAATTATTTTGACAAAACAGTCTTAACATTTTTTATTGTACCTACAGTGCTCAGCATATATAAGTACACCCCTCACAAATCTAACTTTTAAATTTATATCTTTAATAGTAAGCTATAAAATATTATATTTGTGCATATACATTAGATTAGTCAGTACACTCTTAAAAAACGGTTCTTCAGTGGTTCTTCAGTAGTTCTTTACGGTGGTTGAGGTGCTATTTAGCACTTTTGTAAAGAACCTTTAAAGCACCATAAAGGTTCTTCAGTGGTTCTTTAAGGTGGTCAGGGTGCTTTATAGCACTTTTATTGTGTAAAGAACCTTTAAAGCACCTTAAAGGTTTTTCAGTGTTTCTTTGGGGGGTTAAAGTGCTATATAGCACCACTACTACTGGTAAGCACTTGTTCTTATAGCTAATTCTCATAACTCTTATGCCGGCTTTATTTGTGGAAAGGGTAAAGTAACATTAAGAGCACCTTAAAATATAGGTGCTATATAGCACCATTTGACAAAAGTACTATACAGCACCTATTTTTTTTAAGGTGCTGTATAGCACCAAAAAAGGTTCCCCCCTCGTTATGAGCCAAAGAACTAGTTTATAGAAGAACTAGAGTGTAGTGAAGCCAAATCTGGAGCTTATCTAACAAAATAACTTACGATAACGGTCCAAAAACTAGTACACCCAAATGTATATGGTATAGAAAGATATTAAACACAAATTTTAAAAAGAGGAAAAATCAAGAAAAGCAAAAAAAAATTGTTTAAATTTTGTACGTTGTAATTTATTTTTGCAATATTTTGCTTGAATTTAATTGTATTATCTTTCCATTTCTAAATATGTTTGGTCACTAAAATATTATTTTAATAAATAAATCTGTTTAATAAATCTATTTTGTTTAAATGCACCAAAATGCATGCCTATATTCACTGAGAAATGGATACAAATATTTTTATATCTTCTAAATGCGGTGTACTCATATGCTGAGCACTGTACATCCTAATAATTTATTAGTTCATTTAAGTTTTTCAATTTTATTTATTTAATGTTATTTTATGCAAGTTTGCATTTGTGTATGTATGCGATATTTTATCTTATTATTTATATACTTATTTATAATAATATTAATTATAATATGTTTTCTTCATACATTCTTGTTTGGGGAGTTGAACTAGTTTGTTTTTATGGCGTTTGTTCATGTGTATATGTCTCTATATTATTTAGATTGTATTTACAGAGTTTTTTTTTAATGTCTGACCTAAGATGAACCTAATAAAGCAAAAAATACTAAAAATCTATTGTAATTATGACAAAAAGTGAAAACAAATAAATGTTTTCTTTCCATTACAATAAAAACTTCACATTATGAAAAGCCCAAAAACCGAATCTCTCAAAATTGACAGGTGCATAAAAAAAAGAAACAGTACCATAAACTAACTGCAGCGTCTGGCCTTCATTTTAAATCATAATCTCTATAGTGTAAAGTATTTTATCCAGTAACATCCCACTATACAATCTATGAATCATCTGAACATGGTTGGTCAAATGAATCGAATGATGCTCCTACGTAAAGACAACACGGATTACAGGATTAACTTTGACCCAGTGACAAGATGTCCTCTCGCGGCAGGTTCAGTTGGGGTTACTACAGGTCATTTTCCAGCGCCTTTATATCAAACACACGCAGGATTGTTCTTTTGAGTCCAAATGCAGACTCCTCTGGCCTGCACTAAAGACTCTTTTAAAAAGTCAGTAGCCTGTTTTCAAAACTGCTCCAGAAGTAAAACAAACAGCCTTTCAGGACTTCAGACAGCCTTTGTTTTTTCACTTCTCATGCAAACCAGTCTGAAGTGGGCGCCTGAAAATGCTTGCATGGTCAAATAGTTGAATAATGGTTGAATAATCCTTGGTTAGATATGAGTGGAGTGTCTGCGATCAGCTCGGTGGATTAAAAGCGGCACAGCGGCGACTCTCAAAGGCAAAGTCTAATTAGCATCCGAAGCGCAAAAATTGGCTGAGCATTACCTGATGATCATCATCCCGGTGCTTAAGGGTGCAATCCGTAATCGGACTAGATTATGTGTAATGAAGCTAGATTACAAGCCATTAATACATTATATTGTTGACGTTTTATGTGTAGTTTTAAAATAAGACGTTTCGGTAAATTGTAGGGCTGCACAATATATCGTTTCAGCATCGATATCGTGCGCATAAGCAATAGTCACATCGTATGATCTACAATGTTTAAGTTGATATTATAGTTAGTTCAACATGAGCCACAGTTGCAAAATGTAACCATAATAGAGTAAAAATGTATCATGTGCCCGTGATTGTGAGGTATTCTGAAGAGTTTAAAGCATTCCGAGACAAGAAACTTTTATTTATTTATTCTGTTTTTAATTAATTTGAATTAAATGTGTTGATTTTTTTAGATGATCATGACTATAGTGCTATTTTACATTTGATTATTGCGTTTCTTTAGCTGAATACCGTGAAGACTCCCACTGTTTATTTCACTTATATATTTACTCTATTTATACATAAATGATTTAAATTTTTTATAAATTTTTATGCAAATGATAATCAAACTAAATGAATGAATTATTGTTAACACTTTGTTTTGATAGTCCGTTTGAGTATTAGTTGACTATCTACTTAATATCTGTTGATACTGTCATTCAACAGACATTTAACTGACTATAAGAAACTTTGCAAGTACATGTCAACTTACACTAACCCTACCCCTAACCCCAACCTAACAGTCTACTTATAATCTAATGAGAATAGTTTCAATGTAACTAAAATTCAACAAACGGACCATCAAAATAAAGTGTGACCGAATTATTTCCAAACAGCTATTAAAGTCATCTGGTAAAATGGTATTTATTTTGCATTATATATTGCAGAAGGAAAATTGCATATTAAACTGAACTTTATTAATGCTAATAAATGATTTGGAACAAAGATCTCCTAGTGTGCGGGTTATATACAAGGCTCAGCATATATAAGTGCATGCCTCACAAATCTCTCATTTAAATTAATATTTACTGTAGGATGCTTTATAATAATACATTTGTGCATATACATTAGATTAGACAGTACTGAAACCAAATCTGGAGCTTATCTAACAAAACTTACGATAATGATGTCAAAATTCGGTAGCTTAAATTAAATGTTAGGCACAAAATATTTGTTTGTTTTTTTTAAATAGCAAAAATAAAAAGAAACTAAAAAATATATATAACATTTTGTAGTTTTTTTCCCCAGTATTTTGACTAAAATATTATTTTAATGAAAATATCGTTTTAATAAATCTGTTTTGTTCAAATGCATCAAAATATATTATCTATATTCACTAAGAAATGGATACAAATATTAATTATCAAAATGGGGTGTACTCATTTATGCTGAGCACTGTATACAACTATTGTGCAGAATTGTTATAACTGAATGAAAAGAATCTTAGAAATGAGGGCGAATTACTATTTTTATATTACTGGATTAAAGTGAAAATTAAAGATTTATGTAATTTTACTATGGCAAGGCAAGTTTATATAGCACATTTCATACATAATCATAATCCAAATTGCTTTACATAAACAAGAATAAAAGAAACAAGATAATAACAGCAATAAAGTCTTAAATTGCGTACAATGCAATTTTTTTATTGTCATCAGTGATTATTATTGATTAATATCTATATTTGAATAAAATAAATGTTCATATTTTTGGTGTTTTTTGCTTTATTACGTAAGCAAAAATGTGTTTATTTATTAGTTTAGTTATTTTTAATAATATGTTATTGTATATTTTGCTCTATTGGATTGTAATTACTGTACGTCAGCAAAAATAATAGCTTCTTTATAATCTAAATCTGAATAATCATGCTTCTTCTTTTAACACGGTTTACATGAGACACCCAATGATTTGTCAGAATAACAGTAGTTTGAATACTGAAAAATATATACAAGAATGATGTTATGTTACTAAAAGAACCTATTCAAAACACTAATTAATTCATTTTAAACTGAAGTATTTTGTCAATATGTTGTAGTGTAAACCATTAGGTTTTACCCACTGAACGGTAAAACACTGTATTTAATTTATAATTTAATTTATATTAATAAACACTAGTATTTTGTTTTAATTTTTACATAAATTACATTGTCACCTATTTCACCCTTAATTCGACATTAACAAACATTATTAGTTACATAAAAAAAATTCACAAAATCAACTTATATAGAATTTATACCAAAATGGGATGTACTGTGCATAAATACACAATCATATTGTTTGAGTGACAAATCTCATGACTAAACCAATGCACATAAAGCATTTGCAAAAAAGAAAGAAAAAACAAGAAACAGAAACATAATTTTTTAGATCAAATGTGTATTTCTTTCAATTTGACACAAAGGCAGGCCTCAATAATACACTCCACCACCACCATCATTGACATTCTGCATCATTTAAAACAATTCACAATGTGCGTTTTATATAAAAGGTCTTACAAAAAAAGGGGAAAACTCCCAGATGAGAATACAGTGTAATAAAAATTCCCTTGTAATATCGTCAAGTTGCCAGGGTAATACTGAAACGTCCTGCAGTCTGGACATTATGCCTTCTCGTATGTGCGCACGGCCTGCACTCCCTCAAAGGTCAAGGTCTGCAAACAGAAAAGGAGACATTGAAGAACATCACATATTCACGACACTGATAATGTTACATTAATCAGTTGCTACTTTAATCAGTCCCTTCAGGATTTTGCCACGGATCCCACATAGAAAATTATTAAATTACAGCAAATTACATGAGATTAAAATTCATATTTGGATTTCAAAGATATATCAAATGTCATATATGCAACATATATTTTGAAACATTGCAAAAGTGGCCACTTAAGTATTTTCTTCACCCATTGAAATTAGAAATATCAAATATATACAAATGTGTATAATATATGTATTCATACATGTTCATATATGGACATATTTAAAATTAAAGCTAATATATTTGAAAATATATGTAAAAAATTATGAATGAACTATATATATATATATATATATATATATACATATACACACACACACACACATACATATATATGGAAACCCAAATATGAAATTGTATGTCATATATGTAATTTGCATATATTGTCATATGTCAGATTTCTGTGCAACATATTTGCGGCCTAAAATTACTTTTTTGACAGCTTTCCTCAAAACATAAGGTACTATTTGCCTTAATTCTTGTACTTTGTTGTGAATATAGACACAAAAAAAAAACTAAATGATTTTAATCCCAAGAACCACTTGATTATTATGTAATACATCATCAATATACTGATTCATATTAATAAAGCTGCTTACCATAACCATTTTACCATCCTTGATTTCTCTGACAAACTTTGTCTCCTTGCCGTCCCACCTCTGAACTTGGACAAGATTGTCTCCTTCCAAGGATACAGTGGACTGAAATGAGACAAAAATATATATTTTAATATTATTTTATCATTCTTTAGGTATAAATATAGATTATATAATAAACATTAATGTTTATGCAGGGTTAAAAAAGATACAACTTCCAGAATAACCTTTTATGCATTATGAATGAATGAATGAATGAATGAATGAATGGATGGATGAATGAAAAGGCACAAACCTTTACATGTCTGTCGTCTGCTGTGGTTTCATCAAACTCCTCTCCCAGTTTGAAGGAAATCTCGGTGTTTTTAAAGGTGCTCAGCGTCTTTATCACAACTTTATCACCTTCATGACTGATCACAATTGTGGGTTTGGTGACATTTCCTACTTGCCTGGTAGCAAAACCAACACCTGTGGAAGATGTGAAAATGTCAAAAAGGATTACTATTGGTCTATTAACTGTACATACAATCACTTCATAGACACCACTTTGCACTACTGCACCTTGCATATGCAAAGATAATCAAATAATGTATTAATTTACGTACCCAGTGACTTCATGTACTCGTCGAAGTTCTGGCTGTCAACCAGTTTCCAAGTGGCACAAAATGCATCAACCATGTTGGGAGTTTAAAAGGCGGTGATGAAACACACAGTGGTCCTACTCGTACAGTCGCAGAGTTCAGTCTCCACAAGTGTCCTCGGGATGCAAAGCCCAAACTAATTAATACCGTCAGGAAGGCGGGGCTTCGGGGGGAGGCTCGCGCTGATTGGATGGATGTTTTGTCAAGTGAAGCTGTGATTTGCTCAAATATATGGCGAGAAGTGACTCTAATTTCAATAGTCTAATCCAATAACGGGTCTGCAATTTTTGAGGAACAATATTAAAAAATGGTCATAATTACAATTCTGACGTTTAATATTAGTAGTCTGTAGGATATTAGCATACTGATATCATCCAAAAATAACAGAGTCAAAACTTGCAGTATTAACAGTATTACTTCTATACAGTACCACTCATATAGAGTATTTGCAAAGTAGAATGTGTAGTATAAAAATAAAGATTTTTTTTTGTATGCAGTTGACTTTGGAAGAGAAATAGAAAATAAATTGAGCTTGTTTCAGAGCTTGTGAATTCATTTATTTATTTGTTACATTTGCAAAGGTTTTTGTCAATGCACACCAAACATTTAAGCACTTTTTAATCTCCAGTTACATGTTTTTTAATTGTAATAACAGGTAATTACAATGAAAATACAGAATAATAACACAAACAATGCATATATTACTTTTTGCACAAAAAGAGAATGACAATTTTTAAAGAAGTATTACAATGGTATGGCAAAAAAGAAAAAAGGCAATAAAATAATAAATTGAATAAATAAATAAAAAGGAGTGAGAGGGAACATGAAAAATAATGCAGAATGAAATTAATGCACAACATTAAAGCCTATGTTTTAAAAGTTTTAATTGCTTTCTTGTTATGAGATTCTGAAATAGTATCAAGTACAGATCCAATACTTGTTTAAAAATTACTAAATTTGGTTTACTTTACTATATTCAGACTAATATGTAAACTTTCCATTAAATAATACTAGGTTTATACAAAAACTTAAATAAATGAATTGTTTTTCACTCGAGTTACATGTATGCTGTACACGGCTGGAGAATAAGATGAGGTTCTTCACATATATTGCACAGCAAAGCAATAAACTGGCGTTCTTTCAAATGAAAAGGAAATTACACGTTACGTAACCACATTTTGTATTGTCTGGGCAGGTCTTTCTCCAGGGGGCACATCTTTCTCCAGGGGGGCATATGAAGGCTCAAACCGGTGCCTCATTTAGATGGCTGCAAAAAAGTGAAGGGAAAACATTTCAAACTCCCTCTGCTGGTCGACTGGGTATAGGGCGTCAACCACGCCTTCTCAGTGTAGAGACGTCAGGTAAACAAACATTTATTTTCACTTATCTAAAGATAGCTTTTGACATTTTTAGCAGTCATAATGTACTGTATGTTCAAGTTTTATTTATTTATTAATTATTTAAGTTACTTATATTTATATATTTAAGATGCTCTATAAATTGGCTGTGGCATCATGATTTTGCGCAAAAACAAATTGTGCATGATTGTGCACTTGTGATTGGCCTTTGACCACTACTGGCTCCAAAATGACGTCATCAATGCAAAATGACTTCAGCCATATCTGGGACGTTTTGGCTTCACTTTTTTTAAATAGCTGGATGAAGTGGAGAGACAAGCATAAACATCGTGTTATTTCTTTCTTTTTTACAGTCTAGGGCTGAAAATCAGACATTTACATTTTTCAGAGGCGACAATTAAGAATAACAAAGTAATAAAAGCAACAAAATAACAACAATTGGTAAATAATATTACAATTCCCAGTCAGTCCAATGCAGTAAACACATACATACACACACTCACTATACAAACTGTATATTCTATTACCCTACCCTCAAACCAGTCAACCCTCACAGGACACAGTCTGCATTTCTGTGTTATTTATAAGCATATGTAGCAGAGGCCAGCTAGTGAAGTGGTGTACAGGTAAACCTCACTCCTCTGACCTTTAAAGGTGCCATGGCCTTTAGCCTCCTTGGTAAAGCAACCGACTCCCATGCAGTAGGTTACCGATTCGATACCAGCTCGGAGCAGGTTGGGTGGTGTAGGACCGGCGGGGTGACATTGGTGCCGTGACCTGGATGGGAGTGAGGTTTAGGGGGGTGAGTGTAGCAGAGGCCAACCAGTGAAGTACTGTGCCGGTAAACCTCACTCCTCTGACCTCTAAAAGGTGCTTTAGGGACAGACATGGTCTTTAGACTCCTTGGTAGAGCTACCGACTCCCATGTGGAAGGTTGCTGGTTCGATAACAGTTCGGAGCGGGTTGGGTGGCGTAAGAATGGCAGGGTTACTTGTTTACCCATGGGGACCTCAGTTTTGATCCTCACGGTGACCCAAATGAGTCAGTGCATTCAGGTTTAAGTACCCACCGGGATATAAAAACAAGTATACACACACACACACACACACACACACACACAAAGCAAGTTCCACAGTGTAACCGAATAACAGTGACAGGTCAAAACAATGATATAAGAGAATCAAAATATGTAAATTGACAAATGTATGTATAGCTATATTCACACATTGAAATAGGCCTACTAAAAAACTAAGTATGTTATGTGGGTTATAATATATATTGGAGAATGAAACTCCTATAAATAATCAAAACATTGTATTTCTGTCTTTAAATGTATAGAACTGCCTGCCAGATGCGTCCAGGATCCCAGCAATCTCAATAGAATGATTCAGTTCGTAAACGACTGTAATCGGGAGATCATAATCAGCGCTGAGAAAAGTAACACATATCACGTGAGTGCCCTGATCTTAACCTGGAGAATTTGAGAAACTGCCACACACACACTGAAAATACAACAAGAAAATGTTAAATATTTATCATAATAGTAAAAAAATACATAGAGTATTCTATTCTATTCTATTCTATTCTATTATATTATATTATATTATATTATATTATATTATATTATATTATATTATATTATATTATATTATATTATATTATATTATATTATATAAATTAACCGGTCAGGTGATGTTCCATTTGTTTAATAAACGTGTGATGAATTTCTTGTGCAGATTAAGTTGCACTTCTTAAATACAGCCGCTAGATGGCACGCGTGTTTCATATATGCGGGTGCAGAAGGTTTACCTCAGAAATTCCTATGAAGCCATTTGGTCAGTTTCTACTGATAGACTAATACATTTTACAGAAACAGTCATAGCACATCATGACGTTTTCACGGTGTTTTACGGCGCTATGTAAGTGCAAGTAACGTCAGTATCACTTAATGGTCAAAGGAGCTCATATATCACGGAGAAACATTAGCTTCGATTAATACTTTGTATTTGTCGTTTATTACTAGGTCATTTTGTTTTTTGTTTTTCTTTTCCAGGGGAACACACACAAAATAAATCATGAAGAATCTTCAGATACTGTACGACAACAACTAATCAGCGGGATAAAAGCAAACTGAAGACAAGGTAGCCGTCCACACACTATAAAACGGATACTAGCTAACGTTAGCTAGTTCTAGTTTCTACTTTCACCTGTATTCTTTTTTGAAATAAACTCAATTAAAGGGAAGAAATTGTAGGTATATATGGTAAAAAAGAAAAGAAAAAAAACTAACATTGCTCATAGTCATAACCATTATTTCATTAAACACACAAACCTATACCATTTAAAGCATAAAAATGGCGGTTCATTCCACTGTGGCCACTCCTAAATCAGGGTCCAAGTCGAAGGAAAAGGAACAAATGAATAAAACACATATTATAACAGTGGGTATCAGGTTTAACATTCATTTTAATTAATAAGATTTGTTTTTGATATGTGAAAGTTTTGTTGTTGTTTGGGAAAGTGGCCTTTCAAAATGTGTGGTGTAACTAGTATCTACAGACAACTTCATAAAGTGCTATAAAACAAACTGGTTTTCCTGGGGTGTCTCACCTCAATTCAGTTTCATTTCTAGCTTCAGAACATTTCATTTAATTTTCTTTCATTGAAGTAATCTTCATTACGTGCGTCATTGATCTCTCTCATTTAAGGACAACAGGGAGAACAACTTATTCAGTTATTTGTCATGATCCATGAGCCCAAAACAGTTATGTCATGATGTTTGTTACGTAAAAAGTGAGAAAACTTTGCCAGCTGTGAAACTTAATGCGTTTCTCTGTTTGTTTGCCATTTTGATCGATGATACTTAGGCTTATGAAAGCTTTAGCCATGCATGATCTTTGCCATTGTTTCCCAATCCACAGTTTATTCTTATTATAAAAAAACAATAAGAATATTTACTTTTTACCCTCGAAAGTGTCTCAAATCTCTTAAAAGCTGGAGGAAATCACATGATGCCATTTAATGTCGAGTTGAGTTTAGTCTGTACTGGGAATAAACCTCAGTGTCACCACAAACCATAAGGCCTATAACCACTCCCTTGTTTGTCTAAATGCAAAGCCAAGGAGGAGGCCTGAATGTAACCATGGTGCTTTTTGGGTGTAGTGTGAATATTTAACGTAATTAAAAAACAAAAACTGATGTTAATACCATGTGCAGTTCACCTAATAGACTGAGACAAGCTGTTTCTACAAAGCCTTTAAGTACTACATCAAAAACGCACCCCACGGCACTGAGAGAACAAAAACGTTTATTTTTAGACACACAGTTTGTGGTCCTGGTATTTATGCAAGTAGGATATGCAAACATGTGCATTTCCATCAAGTCACACACAATTAGACGCCGCAAAATTTATACTATGGTATGCTATAATGTCATCGGTATGGCAGAACGTTCTGAACAGAACTAGACCCTGCTGTTTTCAATTAAACTGGCAGGCTGAAAGGTATGTCCGGCCGCCTCAGATCTTACAGTCGGCCAAGCAAGAGTAAAAAGATGAGCTTGACTGCTCTTTCACTTTATATGAGCGCTTTCGAAGTTTCTGTTTTGAACCTAACATGGAATTTTAAACAAAAAAGTGTGTTTTACAGTTTGCCAGTGCTATGTCGGTGGACATAATCTTGACATGTGAAGATCAATTCAGCTGTAGAAATTTAACATGGGATATTATAGCAAGAAAGTTGCTGGTTCAAGTTCCGACTGGGTCAGTTGACATTTCTGTGTGGAGTTTGCATGTTTTCTCTGTGTTGGAGTGGGTTTCCTCTGGGTGGTCCGGTTTCCCACAGTTCAAAGACATGTGGTATACAGTAGGTGAATTAAAAACGCTAAATTGGTTGTAGTGTATGTGTGTGAATGCAAGAGTGTATGAGTGTTTCCCAGTGCTGGGTTGCAGCTGGAAGGGCATCCGCTGCGTAAATCATATGCTGGATAAGTCGGCAGGTCATTCCGCTGTGGAGATGCCTGATTAATAAAGGGACTAAGCCAAAGAAAATGAATGAATGAATTTTTTGTTTGAATTTTGTTGAAATTGCTGCTTGAATATTCTGGCTGGTTTTCATTTGACAGATGGAGGAATAGAAGGACAGAATGATGGACATGAAAGATGAAATAATGTGTGAATGGATAGATATGGATATAGATGGATGATGGACGGAATGACAGTGGATTAGTAGATGAATGACAGACAGATGGATGAATGGATGGACTGATAGAAAGAGGATTAAAAAAGGATAGATAGATAGATAGATAGATAGATAGATAGATAGATAGATAGATAGATAGATAGATAGATAGATAGATAGATAGATAGATAGATAGATAGATAGATAGATTGATTGAATAAATGGGTGAATGGATTGTTGAAGGATGGTTAGATAAATATAATCCTAGGTTGAGGATTAATAGATAGATAGATAGATAGATAGATAGATAGATAGATAGATAGATAGATAGATAGATAGATAGATAGATAGATAGATAGATAGATAGATAGATAGATAGATAGAAAGAATCCTAGAAAAAGGATTATCAGATGGATGAAAGGACATAGATAGATTTTGATTTATTAAAATAATCCTGCAAGATGACACTTGTTAAACACAGACACACACACACACACACACACACACAGACACACACACACACACACACACACACACACACACACAAACACACACACACACAGAGAGAGTGGATGCGTATGAGACTGTCACAGTAATGTCAGCAGAATTGTTTTTTCTCATCAGTGCACTTTTACTCAAATTTGTGCCAAACAAATGTGCCAGATGGTTTTCTAACTCCTGACTAAGAGTGCTACAATTTATCAGGCTTTGGCCTTGACCAGTAACAAACTACTTCTCTTTGCATTCTACAAAACATGTTGCTCATCAAGAAGTTCATTAAAAATGTCCATCACGATAGATGGATGGATGGATGGATGGATGGATGGATGGATGACAGATGGTCATCTGGATAGATAGATAGATAGATAGATAGATAGATAGATAGATAGATAGACAGATGGACAAGTGGACAGACAGACCCACAGATGGATTAATAATTGAATGAAAGGACAGACAGAGACAGACAGACAGAAAGACAGATAGATAGATAGACAGACAGACAGATGGACCCATGGATGGATTAGTAGTTGGATGAAAGGATGGATGGATAACAGATGGACAGATTAATAGATGGATGATAGATAGATAGATAGATAGATAGATAGATAGATAGATAGATAGATAGATAGATAGATAGATAGATAGATAGATAGATAGATAGATAGATAGACAGACAGACAGATGGACAAGTGGACAGACAGACCCACAGATGGATAAATAGTTGAATGAAAGGACAGACAGACAGACAGACAGACAGAAAGACAGATAGATAGACAGACAGACAGACAGACAGACAGACAGATGGACCCATGGATGGATTAGTAGTTGGATGAAAGGATGGATGGATAACAGATGGACAGATTAATAGATGGATGAAAGCATAGATAGCTAGATAGATAGACAGACAGACAGATGGATTAGTAATTTGATTAAAAGACAGACAGACAGACAGACAGACAGACAGACAGACAGACAGACA
>CAIGQQ010033471.1:643962-694760 GCA_903798035.1 Danio albolineatus | reverse complement strand
ATAGATAGATAGATAGATAGATAGATAGATAGATAGATAGATAGATAGATAGATAGATAGATAGATAGATAGATAGATAGATAGATAGATAGATAGATAGATAGATAGATAGATAGATAGATAGATAGATAGATAGATAGATAGATAGATAGAATGGTGAATAAATGGGTCAGTGGATGGACAGATAGCTCTTCAGTTTGCGTCTGTGAAATCATATGTAATCATGCTGTGTGCCGGTGGTGTAAAGCTTGACCCACAGCTGCAGGCAGAGTTTTAGTTGAAAACCGAGCTTGTGTTTTACTGAGTTATTAAAACCTCCTCAAAGTCTCATTTCATGACTGAAGAACATTCAGGTTTACAAGGGGCACATTTCATTTGCTCATATTTGATCATGTGGACACGAAACGCAAGAAATGCAAGCTATTTTACCTTGTAAGGTATTTTAATGCTTGAATTTGGCCTTTGATAACGTGCAATATTTTTTACATACGATAATAAACATCAAATATTTAGTTAAATTCCTTTTATGCTACATAACCACACCTTGTCCTTGATACACACATATCCCAGATTTGACTAAAGCCTGTTTCAGAGTAAAGTGCAAATACACATACACAGTTTACTTTTTTTTTTTTGCCTTTCTGTTCAGCACATGTGGCTGGCAGACTTGAGTGAAAGCATGTGTTTTCATTTAGCCCTTCAAATAAATAGGAAACTCTGAGAACAGAGGAAAAAGTTGAATCTAATTAACTCGTTTTAATTTCAGACTCTTTTAAGGCTTTCATTTGTCAGTCGGAGGGTGGTCAATTTGCCACTGGTGAATTATATGAATATGTTAACCCACATTTATGTCAGCACTTTAAAGAAAACAGCGATAAGCAGTCAGGTGGCATTACGATGATCTTTACTGGCCCAGGGCAGAGGACTGTGTACAGTAACTCTAAAGATCCCAGAAAACAGTGCTCCATTTATGTGTGCTGGCCAACTTCCCGCAGTGGAAAAACGCTGTCGGAAAAAAAAAGAATGGAAAAAAAGAATGCTCAAGTTAAGTTCCTGCTGGAGTAGAATGAATGATCTTAATTTATTCCAGTAGGGGTAAACTAGATAGGTTTACTTGTGCTGCAAAACGCCACAAATCTGACTTGATTGCACTCATTTACACTCTGAAAATGTAATTCGTGAGAAAGGATATAGTGTATATGATTTGCATATGGGTAGTTGGCATCAGTGCTATTTTGCTGTTTTTTTACCATCTATTAATTTTGTGTTTTTTAAAATCCCCAAGAAATCAAAACTAACCATATGATTTGCGTAGCTCACAAAGCTAGTTTTATGGTGAACAATTCATGTGTGTGTCATTAAGAAAAAAAAAGTTTGTCCTTCTAATCTTCAAATAAAATAAGAAAATATGATTATTCATTCATTCATTTTCTTTTCGGCTTAGTCCCTTTATTAATCCGGGGTCGCCACAGCGGAATGAACCGCCAACTTATACAGCATTTGTTTTACGCAGCGGATGCCCTTCCAGCCACAACCCATCTCTGGGAAACACATCCATACATTCTCATTCACACACATACAGCCGGGGATCGAACCAGCGACCTTCTTGCTGTGAGGCGAACGTGCTACCCACTAGGCCACCGTGGCGCCCAGAAAATATAATTACGTAAAACATTATCTACATATGGGGTGCCACGGTGTAGTGGGTAGCACGGATTTCCGCAGATTTTTAGCCCATCATTGAGTCTATGTATTTACTTGTGTAAATTTATATTTAATCTGTCTTTAAATTAATTTCACTAATATTATTGTGATATAGTAATAGTAATATTAAAATATTCAATATGATTTATTTACAATACAGTTTGGAGAGTAATATTTCGTCATTTAGTTTATATATTATATGAGAGACTTGCGTTGTTTGGGGCGCCACGGTGGCGCGTGAGTAGCACGTTCGCCTCACAGCAAGAAGGTCGCTGGTTCGATCCCCGGTTGGGGCAGGTCCCGGTTGGGCCAGTTGGCATTTCTGTGTGGAGTTTGCATGTTCTCCCCGTGGTTGCGTGGGTTTCCTCCGGGTGCTCCGGTTTCCCCCACAGTCCAAAGACATGCGGTACAGGTGAATTGGGTAAGCTAAATTGTCCATAGTGTATGTGTGCGAATGAGAATGTATGGATGTGTTTCCCAGAGATGGGTTGTGGCTGGAAGGGCATCCGCTGCGTAAAACAAATGCCGGATAAGTTGGCGGTTCATTCCGCTGTGGCGACCCCGGATTAATAAAGGGACTAAGCCGAAAAGAAAATGAATGAATGAATGAACATTAACTAAAAGTTAATGTATTTTTAAAATCAAATTTTATTAATGTATTATTTTGGATATTATGTATACTCCTAAAATCATTCCGCATAAATCCGCAGATGTTTTAAGTTCTCAGCAGAAATAGCAAAAGTCTGCAGATTCTGTCTGGCCCGACTTACAACTATTGAAGAATTATACACATGTACAGACACTCAAAAAAATGACTTTTGATGCTTGTTTAAACTACTTACTGTATGTAAAATGAGTTGAATCAACACAATTCTTGAGATTTTTTGGGGACAACTTCATTGTTTTATGTTAAATCCAAGTTAACTTAATCGATTTGTGTTGGGACAGCATGAAGAAATTGTGTGGAACCCAGCTTTTTTACAGTGCAGTTTTCATTATATATTCACATACATTTTAACCTAAACTCTTGATATTGATATACAGTACAAAAACGTTTATGGACACATATGCGTCAACTACCCATATACCTAATGTATTGTTCTACAGTAGTCAACATTTAAAGTAGATCAAAATCTGTCATCGATGTTATTTTAAAACTATTGAACATTGTCCTAAGAGCAATTCCAGCGTTATGGATGTGACATTTGTATGACCATCTTGTGTACAACGACTTTATATTGAAACATCTGTTTATATTTTCCAAAACAACTAATGGGATCAGAAAAACACGTTTTCCCCGTGCTCACGTGTGTTTACCCTGGGTTCCCTGGTTTCCTCCAACTGTCCAAAAACATGCAAGTTAAATTAACTGACTAAATCCAAATCGGCTCCATGGACATGCTCCTAGTAAATAGTTTCTGTATCTCTTAAGAGCAATCACTATCTGTTCATTAGCAACTTCAGCAGAGCAGTTCTCGAGATCTACCCAAGCCCAAACTCCCCTCTTGCCTTGCAAACGGGAGGGAGCCCCAGGGGCGAGGATCTTATGAGCTCAGGGCTCTCTCCCGGGACAGCATGACAAACAAGCTTTATTATTAATCATCAGCTGAGTGTGAACTCTTGAAATCAAATATAATTGTTTTAAAACACTGATAGAGACATTGACTACGTTTACATGGACATCAGAAATCTAATTATTTGCCTTAATCTGAATAAGACAATAATGTGATTAAGGTGTTTATATGAGTTACTTTTTAAATTCCTTTTATGATCCCGTTTAACATGTTATATCACATAATTTGATTATCGTCATTGCATCACCACGCTATCCAAAATTTCCACCAGAGTTTCATGTAAATTTAATTTTTATTTTGTCGACGTTAACTGCAGTTTGGCACTTTCACATTCATTCAGGAACATTTCATGCATGCCCCCCATGACAAACAAGATATTGGATGTGACTACGAACTCCTGGAAGAGTGTAGTTTTAATGGAATTTGATACTGCACGCTGTATGGGAAAAAAAAAACTCCGCATTTCGTGACGCAAGTGTCTGTGGTCCTTCACTGACTATCCTGTATAGACTATCCTGTCGCAAAATGCTTCGAAAATCCTACATGACATTTACACTTCAATTAAAATGGGCATACTTTACGTCTTAATTAGATTTCTGTTTAGTTAGATTAAGACTTTAGTCAGATAAGGTCATCAAAAATCGCGTTTACATGGTAGACTCTTAATCAGAGTATTGTCTTAATCGCATTAAAACCGTATTATTGGTGTCCATTCTGATTTTTGAGTAATTATAATGTACTGTAAAATACTTGCTTACACAAAACCGGTATTTTGATGAAAACATTTTTTTCATTTGCATAGAATTGCTCTTAAGACAATTTAGAAAAACTTTTCAAATGTTGACTGCTATAGAGTAAGTCTGTGAAATGATTTGATTTTCACGATCACAGTTCATAAATAGTTCACATAACAAAAACAGCTGTTTGGCATGTGTTACAAGAGCACGAAACGAATAAAATAAATATAAATGCTTAAACATCATTCTTTGGATGGCAGTGACAGTGTCTATTTCACAGTTTCTTTAAACGTTGTGAAAGGCAGAAAGTGTCAGTGTTTGAGGCTTCTGCTAGATGTCAAGATCATCCGGCCTGGCTCGACTGCTCGCTCGACTACTGGGTCGAGGTTCAAGCTCTTTGAGCAGCAGGAGATCCTTCCCTAAAGTCACTTTCTCCCCGTAAGGAAAGCGCTGGCTGTGACCCAACTGGTTCTGTTCTGTGCTGTAATTAGTCCAGTTCTGCTCGTTAGCCTGCTTGTCGTAATTATCAGAGGAGTTGGATTTATCGCCAGTGTCTAGATTGTATCCCAGATTTGGGACGGGGGCCGAGCAGTCATTGTAATACTCATAGCTGGACAGATTCCTCGGACAGGGCTTGATATTGCAGGCGCTTTCAAATTTCTTCTCAGACTCCTTAATTTGGTCTTTCATCCTCTTAAAAATCACGTAAAAAAACTCAAAGACGTTGAGGGCCAGAGAGACCAGCGAGACGACCAGCATGAAGATGATGAAAACCGTCTTCTCCGTGGGACGGGACAGAAAACAGTCCACCTTATGCGGACAAGGGAACTTCTCGCACGTATAAACGGCTGACAACTTGAATCCGTAAAGGTGCCACTGTATTAAAAGGAAGACGATTTCAAATATGGACTTCAACACGATGCTTACTATATATGTGTAAAATATCCCTCCCCTCATCTTGATCTTCCCGTGATCCTCCAATCCATACTTGAACTTCCTTGTTTCGATTTTGCGCAGGAGCACATCCACATCTCCACCTTTGTTTTGGATGTCTCTTAATTTCACCTCTTTTTTGTTCAATTTCTCCTCTTTGTTCATGAGGAACACCACGTGGCTGAGATATAGGAGGGTCGGCATGGACACAAATATGATCTGCAGCACCCAGAAGCGCACGTGGGAGATGGGGAACGACTTGTCATAGCACACGTTCTCACATCCAGGTTGCAGCGTGTTGCATTTGAAGGCCGACTGCTCGTCTCCCCATGCGGACTCCACCGCCGTCCCCAACACCAGGATCCGGAAGATGAAAAGGACAGAGAGCCAGACTTTGCCTCCCGCGGTGGAGTACGCCTGGACCTTGTCAAGAAGTTTCCCCAGTGCACTCCAGTCACCCATGATGAAAGATGTTCTGGATTCAAGCAGACGACCAACCTTCAAGCTGACAAAGGGAGTAAATTCAATGAGTATTATAAACACAGATGAGCCCTGGTTGTTAAACACATCCGAGTGGTCTTTTCACTCCTCGTCGTACTGCCAAATACATTAACATTTAAAGTCTTTGGCTCATCTTCGGAAATGTTCATGGGTCAATCGCTGCTCTGGGTTTTTTTTGACCTTTCTGCAAATACTTAACCTCAAAAAGTGTTGCTCTTTTTAACTTTACAAAACTGGGAAGGCAAAAATAGGCAAAGGCAAATAGCTAAAACACATACTTAAAGAGATAGTTCACCCAAAATGAAATGATTAATCCCTATTTACTCATCCTCAAGAGTTTCTTTATTCTGCTGAACACAAAAGAAGATATTTTAAACAAAGCTTAAAACCTGTAACCATTGACAGCCGTTGTAGAAAAACACTAAGACAATGGACGTCAATGGTTACTGGTTTCCTGGTTACTTCAAAATATCTTCTTTTGTGTTCAACAGATGAAAGACAAACAGGTTTGAAACAAGTAAAAAGTGAATACTGTAAATGATGGAAAAGTTTTTTTTTATTGTTTGGGTGAACTGTCACTTTAAGGAGAAAATATTATATAATAATAAAATATTTACATACATATACAAGTTTTAAAAGACATAAACAGGCTATTTTCTGGACAACAGTATGCTCAGGTGATAATCTACACTAACTAAAATACTTTTAAAACGGTAGTCTTTGAAAAATCAGACACCCAAGATAAACAAACCTACTAAATCAAATCAGTTCATGAAAATATCACATTATAGCCACCCAAAACATGCCGTTTGCCATTTGAGCATAAGTTTAGTTAATCCTCCAATCCATGTTGACTCTTGTATGTAGAATATTTCTTACCTGGAAAGTGGTTTAAAACGCCAAACGTCGTCACAGTTACGATGGCAATCTGAAACGCATTTCAGTAAGTTTCCTAATAATTAATAAGCAGTTCGACATAAGTGTAAGTTAGGTTTTCCTTCGGCGAAAGCTGCCTCATCTCTGCCGTCGGAGGAACTGAGTCAGAAAGGGAAAGTTAAACGTCAGCTGACTCAAACTTCTGGACATCCAAAACTTCTCCATCTCCGTTATATTTTTGGGAGGAAATGTCCTGGAATAAGCGAGTGTAGGGAAAGTGGGAAATAGCGCCATCTTGTGTAGAATCAGCAACAGGCTGTAGACTCGATAAGCAGTCAAATAAAGGTGCTTTGGCCAAAATAATTTGAGATTATTATTGTACTACCAGTTTTCATTTTCATGGTACTAGTGAGATATCTTAACTAAAGCTAAAGCCTACTTTTTTGTCTCATCAGTACAGCTTTTCTAAAGCTTTTTCACATTTATATATAAAAAAAGCTTAAATATGACAATCTAACTAAGTTCAGTCCTGTCCAATGGCCAATATTAGCTAGTAGTGCTAATTTGTTATATAATTAGAAACTTTAAAATAGAAACAATTACTTACTCATTAGATACTATTTTTTATTGTGACCATTAACTGTTATATTATTAGTAACAAAGTTCAGTTGGGATTATTTGAGGCTGTCAATGAGATATCAGCTATTTGGTTTTGGTGGGTAGGATCCAATTGTGACTACTACTAGTGCATATTGTTACACAGTAGTAGTAAATGATGTGCTATTACAGTTGCACTTTTTTAATTGATACAAATACCTATTATTATTTGCTGATACTTAATTACATATTTATCACTTACCTGTTCCTATTAAATAAATGCTAGTTTTTCTTCATAAAACAATAATAATGACATATAAGTAGGGCCACACGGAATCTGCATGCACAGAATTCCGCAGATTTTTAGCTTATCGTTGATTCTGTTTATTTACTTGTGTAAATGTGTGTAAATTTATGTTTATTCAGTTTTCAAATTAATTTCATTCATTCATTCATTCATTTTCTTTTTCGGCTTAGTCCCTTTATTAATCCGGGGTCGCCACAGCAGAATGAACCACCAACTTATCCAGCATATTTTTACGCAGCGGATGCCCTTTCAGCCGCAACCCATCTCTGGGAAACATCCACAAACACTCATTCACACTCATACACTACAGACAATTTAGCCTACCCAATTCACCTGTACCGCATGTCTTTGGACTTGTGGGGGAAACCGGAGCACCCGGAGGAAACCCACGCAACCACGGGGAGAACATGCAAACTCCACACAGAAATGCCAACTGACCCAGCCGAGGCTCGAACCAGCGACCTTCTTGCTGTGAGGCGAACGTGCTACCCACTAGGCCACCGTGGCACCCTCAAATTAATTTCAATATTAATATTGATTAATATGAAAATATTCATATGATTAATTTACAATACAGTTTGTAAAGTACAATTTTCTGTCTTTTAGTAAAGATTTTATACGAAAGACTTGCTTTGTTTACCAAATAAAGTGGATCTAATTGATTCACATTATAAACATTAAATAAAAGTTTTAAAAGTATTACTTTTTATTTCATATATTAAGGTTTTAGTTATGATACTCCCAAAATCATTCCACATAAATCCGCAGATTTTTAACAAAATACTTCACAGAAATAGCAAAAAATGTCCGCAGATTCCTTCTGGCCCTACATATAAGATATAAGTTCTTATTTGTTAAATACTAGTGTGTATTAACTACATGTGTACATAATAAATAGTGCTTAACAACTGTCTTGACATACAACATCAGAACAATTGATAAGTAATAATATGAACAACATTTATTTTTAATTATTATTTTTCACACATCTATAAATAAATCTAAAAATGCAAACATTTACATTTTTTATTTCAGACAAATCACAGCAATCACATTTAATTAAATACTCACATATCAAATCATTAGATAAAATAATTTGATTAAGAATTCCACATATTCTCTCTAAATCTAAATTCTCATGACCTTTATACAGTATCTTGCAGCATTTGTTTTTTTTTTCTCTTGAAACTGAAGGATTGAAATGAAGAAACTGGCTTGGTAATGGAAAAAAAGCTTGGTTTGTTCATGTGTTTTTCTCTCGCAACTAAACATTGAAGACCACAGATGAACTTCAGGAGGTTATTTCCTCGGGGTCATGGAGGACCTCAGGGGAAGCTCTCCCTCAACCCAGCTGTTAGGACTGGCCAACATTTTTTTCCATATCTGAACTTCCTCATCCACAGAGTCCATCCAATCCACTTTCTTGCCATAGCTCTGCCCTGCAAGTAAACAGAGACACAATGTTTGATAGAAAGGCTTCAAGAAACCTGCCAGCAGGATTGCAGATTCTAGAACACAAAATACATGCGAAGTGAAGAAGACTGTGTGCAATATATGTTAATAGGGCAGGACGATATGCCAAAAATGCAAACTCGATAATTATTTCCATATTGAACAATAACGCTATATTTTCATATAAGCTGTTAATACTTCCAGCTTTAAATGTTATTATGCCAACAATGACTGATGCTACAAATATTAGAGGGTTCAATAAATTACAATTTAAAATATTGTTTATTAACAAAAACAGATTACACATTTGGCATTAAAATAAAACAAATAGTAAGGTACATTGAAAAATCCCAATCTGTTTAAGGTCTGGCATTATGGCATAAATCTAATGTGGAAAACGTAAACAAAGAATATATATACACAGTACAACTTCCAGCAAGTCCACACAAATTGTAAAACTTTAAGGGTTTTTTCTGTGACACTTTTGTAGTTGATGAAATGGGTTGGTTGTGTTGTCAGACTTGGTTTTCACAAACTATTGACATACAAATCGTTTTAATCTGCTCCTCGTCACACTTCAGATTGCCAAACCACTTTCATATAACCGAATTCGTGCTGCCTTTTTTGTCGATAATTTCATTATCTTTGGATAATAACTCAAGGTTAGTTTCACTTTCCTCACTGCTTCTGCTCATTATTTCTTTATTGTTGTCGTTTTGACGAATTTGTTAGCAAAATGTGTTAGGAAATGGTCTTTTGATTTTGACGTACATGCTGCACGCTGATTGGTTGTTGTCAAACTTGTGGCATATTGCTGTTGCGTGATTGGCTCTTAGATCAATAGAGTAAAAATATCCAGAGTTTACCATTATTATCAAAATTAATTTTATCGCAATCTGATATGATATCATTTTGGCCCAGCCTTACTGTATATCGCATTTTTATAAGGAGTGAGTTAACAGTATAGAGTAGGTGGCTGCTTTTGCAAAAAACACATCATGAGAATCCATAAGCATTCACTGCATAATGAAGCCTGCTAGAAAAAACTTAGAATGAACCTTTAGTTCAAGTTATAAAAGCAAAAATATTTCTTTGTGGGTTTTTGATTCTTATACTGCAAGTAGTGATGCACCAATCTCAATTTTTCCATAGTTAAGTTAGATTTTTTAATAGCAAATTGGCAGATTTTTTTTTTACACTCAAACAATGAAGTTTGTTTGTTCAGACTACTTAATTAAAATGAGCTGAAACAACACAATTCTTGAGTTTGTTTTGGGACAACTTAATTTTTTTTGTTTGTTTGTTTTATATACTTAAGTTGGTAACAAATAATAAGTCAACTTAATTCCTTCATGCTGTTCCAACACAAATCAACACAGTGTAGAAAAGAATGAGTATGAGGAAAATGTTTTTTTGATTTATTGCAGGCTGAGTGTGCAGTGATTTCAAACTAGAGGCAACAACTGCATTTTAATCTTGATCCACACAAAGGACATACTTTATCATGCGTAGTTGGTGATTTAAAATTGATTGTTTAATTTTATAATATGAAGTAAAAATCTGACTTAGTGAAATTATGCCACATAAAACATACTCGTAACACAAAACTAAAACAGTAGACATGCTGGTTTCTAATGCAAATTCATTCTCTTCCAGCAGGTAGAGCATATAAGTAATCTCTACAGTCTAATGCCTTTATAAGATTTTAAATCATACAAGCAAAAGTGCCGTTTTCCAGAATGTCAGTGCAATCGCAAATGTGCTATTGACTTCATACAGACTCCAACAAAAAGAGTCATTTACATTTTAGACACAGTGTTTTCTGCTTTCCACTATGTAAATACATTGTTATCACAAAAGAGTTTTTTCGTCAGAAGAAAAGGTTTTGTTACCGGTTCCGAGACTGAGGCGCACACCTCCCAGGAACTGATTGGCGAGTGTGTTGTGATCCCAAACAGTCAATTCACAGCAAGCTTCACTGACTTCTCCAGTTTTGAAGCCGTCGTACACCATGGCATGGTTATACACAGGGTCCTGGGTCTTTTTCACAACACGAGTCTTCTGGCGGCTTTTCTTTCTAGTGTCTGGTAAAATGTAGCTAAGGGACAAAAAAAAAAAAGGCATTCGTAAATCTACAGTGTAAAAGAATTCTTGCTGCCTTAAATTTTGGTTGAATCAAATGAACAACAATCTTGTTAAGTGTATGTCCAAGTCATGTCTCATTACAACTATATATATATTCTGATATGGAAATTTTAGCTAATGGTGATACAAAATCACATTCTGAGCCTGATTCCAAAGACAAATGGCAAACAACTACAGTGGACAACTTATTCAATTTTTAAAAACCTTAATACCAGAAAACAAAGAAACTGCAACCAAACTAGATTTTTCTTTTCCCAAAATCAATTTTGAAGTCGTCTTTAAAGTTATTCAAAGTACAACCCCAAATCAGAAAAAGGTGGGACAGTATGGAAAACGCAAATAAAAAAGAAAGTGATTTCCAGATTTACTTTGACTTTGATAACAAACATTATTTAATGTGTTCCTCGTGATTTTTATTGTTTGTTTATTTATTTATTTTTTTCAAAATAAACACCAATAGAGAATTTTGAAGCACAAAATGTGACAACGAAGACCTCGTACTGTTGCTCACCTTAAGACTTGTTTGCAGGAAAAATGGAATAAAATTACACCCAAAATACTTCATCACTTGGTGTCTTCAGTCCCTAAACGTATTGTAAGTGTTGTGAAAAGGAATGGCAATATTACAAAGTGCTAAAAATTTTTTACCACTCAACAGCTTTACTGTTACAACTTTTTTGAAATGCGCTGCAAAATCCAAAATTACAATATGTGTTTATTTTGTAAAGAAAAAAACAATAAAAGTCATGAGGAACACATTACATAATCTTTGTTGTATTATCGTATCATTAATTAATGTTGGTTGTATTAATGTTTGTTGCGATTAAATACAAGTCAAAATACATTTAGAAATCACTTCTTGCTTTTTTATTTGCCTTTTCCATACTCTCTTAACTTTTTCTGATTTGGGGTTGTAAAATCTTAGACAGCGCTAACATCTTTTTTTTGTTGGAAGTAGTCCATAATGTTTCGACAGATAATTTACTGAAATTGTCATGAATATATGATGAATGGAAAGATTAAAGCATGAAGAATGAGAATATTTATTTATTTATGCACAATATTTTTTTTCAGTTGATTCTGGGCTGGAAAATGGCCAGACATGTTGAAAATCTAAACAAAAAAATGTAAATAAATACTATTCTGGAGCAGCTATTAATCACACTGCATCAGGAAAATAGTGTATTAAAACTTTTGGTTTGAATTGGTGTAAAATTATATACAATTCTGTATTTCCATTCGCCCTCCAAACCAAACAAAATAGTCATCGGAGTTATTTCCCTTTCTTTTCACGTCAATTTGATCGACGAAAAGAAATGCAACACAAACATGACACTTCAAACATGATACAGAGGAAGCGTGAGAGAGAGTTGGAGACGGAACAATGGCTTCAGCCTGCTTTAAAGTCAGGTCCGTAACAGAAGACAACAAACACACCCTCACCATTTAACAAAGGAATCAACGCCCTGGGGCTTCAAGCGACGCAATTCTTTTGCCTCACGCAGCCAAACATGAATCTCCCCGGTGCTGCTCTTTGACCCACCTGAAATCAAATATTGCATTTTTAAGCAAATACAGCTAGTTTGTCATAAACTGTATTGCTAGATATTCAGTCACATGGAATTCACATAAAACACTGCATTAAAACTGTACCCGCAGATGCAGATGGAACATATTTTAGTGAAACCGACAACAATCCATTAGATTCTTGCGATTCTGGATTTTCCGATGTCTGTGATCAAAAGAAAAGGTGTAATATTCTGTTAGATCAGAAAAAAGGGATGAACTGAGAGATCACTTTTATGTAGGCACATACAGACTTTGCTCCTAAACAAAGTCATTCAAAGGGGACCTGTTATGCCTCTTTTTACAAGATGTAAAATAAATCTGTGATGTCCCTAGAGTGTGTATGTGAAGTTTCAGCTCGAAATACCCCACAAATAATGGTTTATAATGCTTTGAAACAGCCCCTTTTAGGCATTGATCTAAATTGTGCTGTTTTGTTGACTTTTGCTTTAAATTTAAATGAGAATGCTCTTAATTAAATGACTTTTGATTTAAATTTAAATGAGAATGCTTTAAATGAGAATGCTTTAAATGAGAATGCTTTAAATGCTCTTGCGAAAAGAGGAAAATGTCTCAGAAAAAGGCAGTCTAAGGCTCATAAAAGGTCACTCTACGGAGACTACAGTGTTCATTTGTGCATCCTAGAACATTTATAATGCTTCTCATGCCCGATTCACACAGAACGCAATTTACTTTGAATGAGTGACGTTAATTGTTGCCGAACTAAATTGCTCGCTGAAGAAGTTTGCCAATCAGATTTGCTTTATGCAAATAGCCTAGCTTACACAGTTGCCGATTACGGTCTAATTTCATTGGCTGATGCTGCTATGACAATCACGTCAGCCCCAATTTCAGACACACACTACATCAATCGTTTACACTCACGCCGCGTGTGAATAGAGCGTTAGTTGCTGACATTATCTTCAGCAGGTGTGGCATGAAAACTATGATAGCAGAAGGCTGCTTCTCACTCAGAGCTGTCTATGCAAAATGAAGGAGAGATTGTCACTAATGGGCAGTACTTTCCCCCTCTGATGACATGTACAAAAGGAGAATGCTAATCAAACAGTTTTTATCAAGTGTGATTATAAATATAATTAAATATAAATATAAGTATTTATTTTTACCACACTGTTGCCACACAACTATGCTTAAATAATAACACTTAATGTGTATAATATTGGCCACCTTTAAGTAAGGGATAAAGTACATCCAGCCAGTTGTTATTGCAGAATACAACCTGACAGGCTCATCAGTTGTATAAGACAGAGGGACTTTATTCTTTTATAACAACTGGCTGGATGTACATTATCCCATGGTTGTTTGCAGTAAAACTAAAAAGTTAAGGGGGTCACACACTGGATGTGCTGCTCGGCGACGCTCCACATCGCGCTGCACAGCACCGTGCATTTTAGAACTCTAAACAAAGATTTCTATCAGGGTACGCACACCGACACCACAAGTCGGCAGCTGTCCGCGGCGCCCAGCTACGACTCAGGACACTGTTTATATTTCTGCCAGGCTACAGAGCACCATCTGAATAGTTTAATTTCAATTAGCATGCAAATGTGTGCGTCTGGTGTGAGATACTTTCAACTGTCATGCACGCCGTGTCACAGCGCTGAGCTAAGAAATTATAACAGCTTATTTATTATGTTAGGATTTTATAGTGTTTGTATTGTATGTTTTTTTATGTTCTTGCTGGGTCTGATGCAACGTAATTTCCTTCTGCATCACAATTTATTGTGATGTTTTGAAGGACAAAAATAAAGGAAACTGAACTGAAACTGCACTGAAGACCCCCACTATATCTATTTTTGATTCTCTGCCTCCTGAGTCAAATATTCAGCTTCTATCATTTTCATTTCCATTTCTATCATTATCAATTTTCATTAATTATTACAATTGTTTTTGCGTTTATAATACGATTAAAATACATAAAGTTATGTTTTAGACATGTCGTGTGGAATCTGGCTTGAGGTTAGCATCTTGAGCTGAATCACAAAATGGTGAAAATGTCAACTCTGTTATGGTTTAAAAAGTTTCAAGTCCACGTGAACCAGAAGTTGCTGAGACTTCTATTCCAGTATATTGATGTAATTCCAACTAAAATGGAATATTAAGTAGGGGCGGAGCTTTCTTTTGTGCATCATTCCCTCATAGCAAACTAACAGTGAGAGAGGGTATTAATATGCAGTTGTTATGGAAGCCCTCAGGTTGATGTCAACAGATGAAAGCAAATGATCATAATTACATTGAAGACTACCAAAACAAACATATTTCTTTCAGTGGATTAACTTGCACGTATAAATTATTGACTATAAGAATAACAACGTGAGCTAGCAAAATAAACATTGTAAATTGATCTCACATGGACTTTGACAATGTTAAACAACAATTAGTAGCAATCATATTTCCTCCAATACATTGAAGCATTTTGCATTATTTTATATTAACAGTAAATTCAGTTCACTTTAAATTCACATATTCAGGTTTACTAAGACATATTTAAGCAGTGTACCTTTGGCTGTAGGTTGTACCAGGTGAGGGCTTCATGTCCCCAGTCCCAAGTCCTAAAACTGAGCTCAACCTGACCAAGAAACACATTTCGTCCTCTGGAGTCATTGTGCCATACGGAGAGGTTCAGAGACTTTTCCGGCAACTCTTCACGATTCACTTTGTACTGATTTAAGGAAAGGTTTACAGATAAGTTTAGAGGTTATGCTTAATATATACATATATATTAGGCAAGGCAAGTTTATTTCTATAGTACATTTCATACACAATGGTAATTTATAATGGTAATAAAAAAAGTGTTCTATATAAACGATAATAAAAGAAACATAAAACATACAGAATTAATATTTCAATTGTTCCTTAATTCTCACAGAGAAACGCACCCTCAGAGATTCCACAAAAACAGGATTCACAGTCCGTTTTTTAATGGTGGTTTTCCTTTTGCTGCGGCGAGACTTGTCTGGGTAGAGATATGTCTTGACATAACTGTGAAGGAAAGTTTGGTATTCATATTTTAATTGAGTCAGACTGACAAAAACCATATTAATGGATGCAAAGTGTCTACTATAATGTGTCAACTTGTGGAAAAAAGTCAAACAGGGGTGAAATAATGTTTATAATGCACAACATTGATTACGTTTATAGAAACATGAAATACACAGTATATATATTTGTTTTAGTGGCAAATTCAAATAAGTGTTGGCTGTGTTATATATAAAAAAAAACAACACTTAATATGTGTTTTATTGTTTTGTTCAATAACCACTTAACTTTTGTCTTAAATATGCAGATTTTTTAGAGGTCGTTAAGTGAAACGTGATCAAGAAGCCATTCTGAAATTATGTTAAACACATGACTGTCATTTGGCATTCATTGTGTGATAAAAAAAACACTTTTATAGTTATTTATAAGTAGAATAAACATTAATAAGTTTACTGGTAAAGCTCACTATTCAATATAGATTAAAGGATGATAGTCTGCTATATAATTAAAGTAATAGCTTAATCATTCACGGCGTAAATAGTTTTGTCATTTGGTGTAATTCAAATTCTAGGCAGTGTCATTCATTACACAGATTGACGTAGGGCTGGGCGATTTGGCCTAAAATCAAAATCCCAATTAATTGAACATTTTAACTCGATAACGATTAATGAATGATTATTTTATTTATTTATTTAAATTTTTCCCCTCATAGTCCACTGATAAGTTTTGTACAGTTAATATACTCACATATTACAAGTGAGAGATTTCTGAATGAAGAGTGCATTATTGATTTTAAAATAATTGAACGAAAAACACACCATCTACTGTCTATGATTATTTATTGAACATCAATGTTGAACAACTGAAATTAAAACAAACATTGTCTACAACCAACAGTCACTGTTTCTTATAAAACTTGCACTTTTGGAGACAAAATTAATTATTGTCAGTGTTTTTTATATTAAAAGTAGAAAATATGCAGTATCTCTTCTAAATAATCTTCTGTAAACAAATTTTAATGTAAACAATAATTCTATTGGTAATTGATAATGGTAAATATGTCGTCTAAATATGTCGATTTCGATTACTTTTCGATTAATGCCCAGCCCTAGATTGCCAGCATCTCAGTATTAATAAATACCTTGTAAATCTTGTATAAATAAAATGCTAAAATTGGTATTTCTTACAGTGAGAAATAACTACACTTTTACTTAATATAAATGTTACACTGAATTACATTTTAGATGGAAAAAGTATACTAATAACGATGCTAGTCATTCTTTTTGCACAGAAAAAAAAATCAAATGATATAGTATAATAATGTATTGGGAAAAACTCATTTAAAACTGTATCACACTTTTCTTTTAGATAGTTCTCACTCACGGGTCAGTACGTTGTTTACGAGGATTAGCAAAAGCGAGATCCTGACACTGTTCAATCATGATGATGAGCTCTCCGACAGGGCTGTACATCACTGCAAATTCCACAGAGCCCCGCACCTCCACAGTCCCAAAATCCCCTGCGTCACTGTACACACTCAGCAAACTCCCAGTGCGCTGATGGGGGACAAAAAGAGCAGGCGTAAATCTCTGGTAGACCATCTTTTTTTCTTTTTGGACTGTTAATGCTTTAGAAAGAAAAATGAATGATGACAGGAAAGGGTGGAAGACAGCAGGGAATACGGGACTGGGAAATGACGCAGACTGTACTTGAACCTGCGACCTATTTAAACATAAACACGTGCACCACACAGCAAAACATGACAATATTCAATGGCATTATGCAATTTTGATATTTCATATATCACTATAGAATTTTTTAATGTCTAATATGTAGAAACATCGGCAGCTTTCCTCTTTCATTGTGGGCCTTGTTTATAAAATGTTGCACTCAATTTCATAATAACATAATTTCGCCAAAGTTCGTAAGTGCGATGCATAGAAAACAAATGTGTGCACAAAACCCATGTGTATGCTTCTCATTCAGATATTTACAAAGACATTTATAAATAGCAAATGATCTTGAAATTGTGTGCAGCTAACTACTGTCAGATCTCCACCTTGTAAACGCCCTCTAATTAATATCATTACAATATAAAAGAGCTCACGCCAATATTCAAATTTCTATGTTTGAGAATTACTCTCCTCTTCCGAGTCTGAAATTGAAGCCCTGCTAGTGGAGGTAGAGGCTCATGTGGGGACACTTTTTGGGAGTCTTTATCAGCATATAGAAAGAGAGCTATCCTACTTTTAAAATCACTTAATATGACAACTAATAAAAAAAGTTTATTCATTCATTTTCTTGTCGGCTTAGTCCCTTTATTAATCTGGGGTTGCCACAGCGGAATGAACCGCCAACTCATCCAGCATATGTTTTACGCAGCGAAATCCCTTTCAGCTGCAACCCATCTTTGGGAAACATCCATACATACTCATTCACACACATACATATGGACAATTTAGCTCACCCAATTCACCTATATCACATGTCTTTGGACTGTGGGAGAAACCGGAGCACCTGGAGGAAACCCACGCAACCACAGGGAGAACATGCAACTGACCCAGCCGGGGCTCGAACCAGCAACCTTCTTGCTGTGAGGCAATCGTGCTACCCACTACACCACCGTGTGGCACCTAATGAAAAGTTTAGTCTCGCAAAATTTCTCCTTTAAAAAACATAGAAAGAAAAAGAAAATATAGAAAGAAAAAAGATAGAAAGAAAAAAAAATAGATGTTTAATATCATTACGAGTCATTCGCTGGTGTTCCCACCAGACTCACTAGAGGGAACTCCAGCTATCTGAACACTCCATAAGTCATTCACTCGGACTACACTAACCATCATGCTTTGCATCTCACAGCTTTTTACCATTTTGGACACCAATTACACTGACACAGCTGAAGCACACTACATACATTATGTAAGCTGCGGTCACACTAGAGTTTGAGCATGCAAAATTCTGTCGTACGGGGCTGCGAAAAGGGGCGGGATTAAACAAGATGATAAGACATTTAAAAAAAAAAAGCGAGTGATTGCTCCATATTTTAAATTTCGGTCCAGAGAGGTCATGTTTTGATCCTCGATTGATCTCACGCAATCACATGATGCGATTTCGCAGGTCAGAGTTCAACAAGCTTGAACTTTCCAATGTAGTGAACTGCGAAACTTGTCGCATGAGCTTGCATTTCCAGTCTGACGCATTCGCATGCGTATGAATGGAAGTCTACGGGGAGAAAAGTGTTTTGTGACCAGGCTTAAAGCACCACACTCACACACCTTCATTGTTGGATATTGTTTTGTGTCATGGACTTCACCTGTTTTTCTTAGTTTGATTCTTGGACTGTTTTATGTTTGTTTGCCATCTGCCCCTACCTCTGCCTGTCTATTGGATACCTTTTGGATTACCCTTTACATTGTTGTTTGTATCGATTTAGTTTACTAATGCTGTTCAAATGTCCCCTTAATATACAGTATAGACCCTAAAATACATATTTCTTTTACAAATAGAACTTATGTAAATGACAAAAAGAAAGGTTAAGGCTCTGTTCACTTTCACAGAAGCTGCAGACCTTTATTTATTTTAGATTTATTTCGATTTTATTTATTTATTGGGGTTTAGAAAATCAAGTTGTTGCAAATGTGAGTAAACGTTCTCATCATAAGGCTGATAAACAGTGTGGTGGAAATTCATTTATATACATTATAAAAGTCTGTCCTTTTATTCCTCCATAGATGTACTCTTTACGTTAGGCTATGCGTGACCACTTTAAAATCTCTTCATCACCAGACAAGATCTGGATACATACATGGTGATTTAACAAGCTATATGTTCAGGTGGTAGTTAAGACTGAAATATAGACAATCAAAGATTAAATGTGTGCTTTGATGTAACTGTGATTCATTCTGTATGTCATTAATGACCTTGTGGGCATTACAAACTAGATAAAAAGAGAAGTTTCGGCGTCTCACACTCTGCAGAAACCTGTGTTGCTGTATGACTGTCTGACCTTCTTTGTAAAGAATAAAACTTTTAAAGACACTTTGGGGGCGCCACGGTGGCCGAGTGGTTAGCACGTTCGCCTCACAGCAAGAAGGTCGCTGGTTCGATCCCCGGCTGGGCCAGTTGGCATTTCTGTGTGGAGTTTGCATGTGGTTGCGTGGGTTTCCTCCGGGTGCTCCGGTTTCCCCCACAGTCCAAAGACATGCGGTACAGGTGAATTGGGTAAGCTAAATTGTCCATAGTGTATGTGTGTGAATGACAATGCATGGATGTGTTTCCCAGAGATGGGTTGTGGCTGGAAGGGCATCCGCTGCGTAAAAAAATGCTGGATAAGTTGGCGGTTCATTCCGCTGTGGCGACCCCAGATTAATAAAGGGACTAAGCCGAAAAGAAAATGAATGAAAATGAATGAATGAAGACACTTTGGGTAAGAATTTGTTTTCTTGACCACTGAGAGAGCAATAGAAAATAGCCACTACAACAGCCAGTTTAATTTCGCAAAAACTCACAGTAATAAAAAATCTGAGTACACTGGGAAATGAATTTCTCACACTGCATCTTTGTTGTTTAAGATAATTCTGTGCCGTACACTGATTTTATTAGATTAAACATTTTATTTGATTAAAACAGCTGCAGTACTACAACTCTGACTCAAAAATAATATGTGTATGTATTCCTGTAAGACCTTTACAGGCCGATAAGTACTTTTACGTGTTAAAGATTGTCTTTATAAATATGAACATTGCTGTGTATTTAAGCATACACACACTCTAAGATCAAATCTGAACGTGTACACACTTTATAAAATGAGTTACTCTGTGGCACTTACCATAAAAGTCAACTTTGCTTAAATATTATTGATGACTTTAGGCCAGAACTACCTACAATAAACTGTTTACCTGGTAACTGACAAATTTGGCCAAGCAATGGCAAACTGCCCTTTAAACACTGTTAAATACAGAAAGCAGAAATGCAAAAGGTCCAGCTTACATCAGTAAGAGACAGAGCACTAGCTGAAAAGCCTTTTCTGCTAGACAGATCTGACCCATAGCTGGACTGTGAGGTATCATCCTCATCTGAATCCACTCCTTCATCCTGAAACATAAACAAAAGAGCCAAAGCCCAACATAACTTTTAAATATAACCATCAACTTTCTCTGCTCATCATCTCACAGCAGCTTGTAAAAAGAATGATGAAATGATATTTTAAGTGCTGCAACAGCATGAATTACATCTGTAAAACAAACAGCAGCTCACCTCCCAAGCATCTGCAGTATATGAAGGATTTTTCGCAGTGGAACTCTCAAGTAAAGCCTCTAGAACTAAAGCCCCACGTTTATTTCCTAAAGAAATCAAAAGAATAGAGCTCAACTCAGATATAGATTCATTAGAGAGAAATTGAACAGGTTAAACCTGAGCTTAAGTGAACATTCACACAATACAGGGTGTGTAGTTCTCAAATATCAGCCCTTAAGGACATTTCAGAAATCAGACATGGTGTTTTACACAAAGATATTAATATGCTGTATAAAGGCACATTCACATCAAGAACGATAACAGGCATAGGGTCGGTTAGTTCACTCCAAAATTAATGTTCTGTCATCATTTACACTGTACTTCATAATGGCTCATGCAACTCCAAACCCATGAGACATCTGTTCAGAACACAAATTAATATTTTTAATAAATCCTCAAAGATTTCAGGAGGCTGAATTCAAGACTTCTGAGACCTGTCTGAGTAGGGCAAACTCTGGGTTGCAAAGTAAGTTTCAGGTTGACAAATCCAACCTGGTTAAGTGGTTTCACAATGCATGATTAAACTTTCTGTTAACCTAGAAATTGTAATTAACTCTGGGCCAAATGAATCTGAAATCGTGACGTGCAACAAACAGCCAATCACACCACACATGAAAGAGTCAGTTTGATTAATTTCTCAGTGCAGTGCAATTCACTTCTCTATTGATGATTGAGCATATTTACAAAGCAAAAATACACACTGCTGATTTGGCAAGAGTTTGAGAAGATATCTTAAACAAATTATTACATCAATGCAAATCAATCAACTGTTTTAATAATGTTGATTCACAAATAGTCATTTTAAAAGCTTTTTATTTATATGTAAAATTTAAACCTATTTTTTTAATAAAGCTATTATTAATATTAAATGACAATTCAATTATATTAAGGACAAATAATTCTAATTCATATAATTATTAGAAACAAAAGACAGAACAAAACCTTCTCTGGGGCAAGTTACCCAATAGAGTTACCATGGTTACAAAAACAACCCACAAAAACAAACCCTCTACAAAAACAACCTACCTTCTTAAACCCAAGAACTCAAGAGTTTGCTCTGTATGGAGTATGGATAAATACCTAAAGTGGCTTTCTGCAACAGGCCTTTGAAGAGACACCATACTTGACACAACACAACAAAACAAACCTCACTGTTTCTTGTGGAAACCAGACAGGTATAGTTCACCCTAAACCAGACTCAGGTGGTTAAAACCTTTATGAGTTTGAAACAAGAGGAATCAGCGATGACAGAATTTTTTTTTTTTGTGGGGGTGAGCTACTCCTTTATAAAAATATATGATGAACTGATTTAATTATTGTTTTGAAGTGTGAACAAACCATCAATGCAGGGACAGAAATCTCTTCGCTTTCATGAAAAATATCTTAATTGGTGTCCCAAAGATAAACAACTTTCTTTTGGCTTTATGCTAGAACAATATGAAGATGAGTTAATGATGCTAGAATATTCATTCATTCATTCATTTTCTTTTCGGCTTAGTCCCTTTATTAATCCGGGGTCGCCACAGCGGAATGAACCGCCAACTTATCCAGCATTTGTTTTACGCAGCGGATGCCCTTCCAGCCACAACCCATCTCTGGGAAACACATCCATACATTCCCATTCACACACATACACTATGGACAATTTAGCTTACCCAATTCACCTGTACCGCATGTCTTTGGACTGTGGGGAAAACCGGAGCACCTGGAGGAAACCCACGCAACCACGGGGAGAACATGCAAACTCCACACAGAAATGCCAACTGGCCCAACCGGGACCTGCCCCAACCGGGGATCGAACCAGCGACCTTCTTGCTGTGAGGCGAACGTGCTACTCACGCGCCACCGTGGCGCCCATGCTAGAATATTAATAGAGTGAATTAAACCTTTAACCCCTTAATAGTAATCTTTTTCAGTACACAATTATACATTTATTCATTCATTCATTCAATAATTATTCTTCAGATTAGTCCCTTATTTATCAGGGGTCGCCAGAGCGCAATGAACTTCCAACTATTCCAGCATATGTTTTACATAGCGAATGCCCTTCCAGCGACAGTCTTATACTGGTAAACACCCATACACTCTCACATTCTCTCACACACACACACACACACACACACACACTACGGCCAGTTTAGTTTATCTAATTCACCTATAGCACATGTCTTTGGACTGTAGGGGAAAACAGAGCACCGGGAGGAAACCCACACAAACACAGGGAGAACATGCAAACTCCACACAGAAATGCCAACTGACCCTGGCACTCGAACCAGCAATCTTCTTGCTGTGAGGTGACAGTGCTAACCACTGAGCCACCATGCCACCCAGTACACAATTAATTAAAAAAAATTGTGTATTTATTTTATTTTTATTTAATTTTTTCTTGGATGAACCCAAAAAGTGGGGTGACAAATAATGGGTTAAGTCTGTAGTATAGCCCTCATAACAACTTACCTTTCATTTCTGCTGGATCTGGAGATTCAGACGGCACGATGACTATACTGGGGACCGCGTCATCTCTAGCCTCTAAATTCGGCTCCTGATTGGTGATGTTCTGCAGGACAGGTGGTCTTGTTTTTTGAGCTCTTGCAAGAGCATTTAGTAGAATATCTGACTTTGTTTTCTCCTCTGTTTCAGTACTATCCTCCGCATCTTTCATTTTTGAAGAATCTTGACCAAATCCAGCAACATCGTCACTAGGATGAGCTGGTTTAATTGGTTCAGGGACAGATTTTTCCATATGTTTAGCTTCTCCGATGTGCACTAATTTCCCATCATCTGTCATTGAAAAAATATCTTGGCTTATTTCTGATAATGTCTGATTATTAGATGACTTTAATTTTACTTTATCTTCATGGGAAACAAGATCACGTTGTACAGATTTGTCACTCAATTTAACACCAGCTGTCTTATAATGCAGCTCATTTTCATTCTTCTTTCCAATCTCGACCTGGACGTCACCACCGAAATCACTGGAAGCATCTTTTCCCTGTGGAAATTCATGAGAATCTGTTTCAATCCCCAATTTTAATGACTGACTCTGGGACTCTTCTTCAGCAGAGAAATTCTTATTGATTTCTTGCTCACCAGTCAAATGCTCAACTGCTTGATCCATATCTGTCTCAACAAGAAAACCAATGCTTACATTTTTCCCTTCACCTCCCTTCCTGTCTGAACTTGCCTCATCATTAACAATATCTCTGGAGGCCAAACTTGTCTTATCAGGCACATTAGCAGAGTCTAAAGGACCTGCTTTATCGCTCTCAGACTCTCTAAACGTCAATTCGGCTGAACACTGCTGATCTGTGCTTGTGCTGTTTTGGAAAGCATCTGTAAATTTGTTAACTTCCTTGGCATCTTCATGATCTGAGTGTGTAGTTAATTCTGGCTCATGACTTGTGAACACTAAGGAAGTCTGTGGTTGACGGTGAAACTCTTTCTCTGGCGAAACTCTTTCTAGTAAAGCATTTTTAGGCTCAATGTGAGATCGACTTGATGTGTCCTGAGTCTCAATGTTCTCAATGTGTGGTTTTACCTCTTTTAGTTTAGTTCCAGAGCTATTGTTTACATCCTGTGCGGGCTTCACAATGTTTGGTTCCAGGGAGATCTTCACCCAGTTCTCTTCAAATGATAGGTCCCTCTGTAGCGCTGGAGGGAGGGAAACTTTTCGCCGGGGCTCTGGATTTTTTGCATGTTTTGTGGTGCTTCTTTCTGGTTTAGTGTCTTGAACCGGATTTGAGAAGGGGAAAACAGTTGTGGTTTGGCCACCAGAGAGCTCTTTAGGTTGTGTTTTTGTTGATTTGCGTCCTGGGTCTGTGCCATTGATGAAAGGGTTGGCATCAGTTTCTGCTCGTAGTTTCTCTTTTTTGTTAGACACACTTGGAGCAGAGCGAGTCTCTGTAAATACAGATTATTTGTACTGAAAAGTATGACAAAAGTTCAAAATTCAAATTCTTTTGTTCAGCAAGGATGCATTAAATTGTTCAAAAGTGACAGTAGAGAATATTAAATGGCTTCAAAGTATTTATTTTGAATAAATTATGCTGTATTAAACCATTTACGATCGTTTAAATAAAAAAAATTAAGTGTTAAAGAGCATCACAGTATCCATGTAAAATATTTCTGTATCTGTTTTTAACACTGAAAATAATTTGAAATGTTTTAAAACATCAAATCACTTTATTTAAATGTTATCTGAAAGATTATGTGACAATTATGTGATACAAAATACATTTCTAATATGATTATTAATATATAATTCTAATAATATTAAAATACAAACCAGCTATTGTAACAATATTTATGTTTTATTGTGTTTATGCAGCCTTGGTGAACATGAGAACCATTTTCAAAAAGACAATAAATGACAATTATACAATGCCTAATTTACTCCATTAATATTACATTAAAAATACTTAAGTGATTCATACTCACCAACATCATCCTTGAAGTCCTCATGAGTGTATTGATGATAAGTCTGTAAATAACCCAAAATGAAAACAACACTCAATTCAGATTCAGTTCTGATATAATGTATATTTGCAGAAAAACAAACTATAATATACAGAACAAACCTCTTTACTCAGGGCTGGATGAATTAATCGAGGGTCAGCTGATGGACTACAGCAGACAGAAAAACATAATATTACTAATTTTATTACAGTTTTTAGATCGTAATATAATATAATATAATATAATATAATATAATATAATATAATATAATATAATATAATATAATATAAAATAATATAATATAATATAATATAATATAATATCCTGCTTGAATCTATATATTGAAAATGTGTGAGGTTTTGTAAATTAAAGGCCATTACTTTGGACGAGTGCTGTGCTCATCCTTTTCATGCTCTTTGTTCTCGTCCAGTTTATCATTCAGGAAAGGGTTGGGTTTATGAACTGAGTATAAAAAAAAACAGAAACAAGAAGAAGAAAAATGTAATCGGTTCTGATGCACAAAAAGCACACGATTCAAATTTAAAGTAGACATGTGCATATTTTCTAATAAAACTATATATTGTGATAATGAACACATGATATTGTATTTGTTTGCACTTCAAATATTCTGAATATTCAGACTGTTGTATTCGCAATTCAAGCACTACATGCTATTTATTGCCATCTAAATGCTATTTATTTTCAAACGTAGACATTTTCATATGTTAATTTGGCAGACAACATTCCTCAGACAATGACTGTGGTAATCAACAGATCCTATTTGGTTACCCAAATATATATTTTGTGTTCAACAGAAAAAATAAACTCAAACAGATTTGAACTTGAGTGTAAATAAATGATTCCAGAATTGACATTTTTGGCTGAACTATCTGTTATTGAAGTAGTGAAGAACAATAGAGGGCACACAGGGCACAGTATGTTGACTCGCATGACTCAGTCTGAGTGTAAAAAGTTTGAAATGAGCAGACAGGTGTGGTGTGTGTACTCAAAGGTAATATTCTTCTTAACAGCGTCGGTTCAATAAGGAAGGCATGAAGTCCAACACACCTGCTGTTTTCTTCCATCTCATAGAGGTCCTCACCACCGCTGTGACATCCGTCTGCTGGCCGTATCGCTTGATCCTGAGCTCCTCAAACCACTCGCCTGACAAAGTCTTCAGCTGCTGAAGGTCAGGAACAGACTGCCTCAGTTTCCTGGTGTGACAGAAAAACACAAAGAGAGTTCTTGTTTAACAGAGCAGACAAATGCACCTGTTAAAGGGACAGTTCACCCAAAAATCACTACCAGTTTACTCACCCTGAAATAGTTTCAAACATAAAGCTTTTGAAGGATGCTGAAACCCTATAACCATTGGGATCCACAGTAGGAAAAAATACTACCAAAGCCTACCAGTTTTTGGCAACATTTTTCAAAATATCTTCTTTTGTGATAGAAAGATATTCTAAAACTTTTGGAAGAAGTGAAGGATGAATAAAATTATTTGTGGGAAATTATTTTATTAATTAAGATCAAATAAGGCTTTTGTTCTCTAACATACTAATGTTAAGTATTATTAACCCCCAAGGGCTTGGAGGCCACATGTGTACAGCACATTTTAGCTCTTATGTCCACGATTGTATACTTTGAATATTTTATATGTTGTTACCGACATACATACAGTGTCGTCCTGTAACTGTTTTGTAGCATATGAAATATCCCAAACACTATTTTAACTGTCCAAAATGGGCAAAAAAAATACTGATAGTTCAAACATGTTCAAAAAATATGCGTGTTTGTGTTATTAACCACGAGTCCACATTTATGGAAATATTTTTTCTCTAAAAGTACATCATATCAAAAGATGATACTTTGGTTTTATTCTAATTAGGTTCCAATAAGCCCAAAAGCAAAGAGAAATAAAAAACGCATGCAAAACACAGCTTGGGCCTTGGTTAATATTAAACAAAAAGTAAATAAAAACATAATCTTAGAATTTCATGAAAATGTAATTTAAATAATAAATTACATAAATAGCTAAATAAATAATGATATTAACATAAAAAAAATTAGGCAGATTTATTTTTAATTTTTTTCAGTGTGTCTTAAGCTTAATTACTCAATACCAGTAACATTTACAGTGATTCTGACTATTAAGGAATAAACCTCAGTGTGTCACCTTTCAAAAGAGACCAAAACCATGCTTATACTAAAAATGGTTCAAAAATAGCATGCAATTTACTTTGGGTATGCAGTTTTTTAAGCGTTTAAGCAAATTTTACTGGAATGCTAAGGGGTTAATAAATGACAAACTGTATAACTTTATACTTTTATATGAAGAAAAATACATCATCATTTACAAGCATGCGTACTTTATCCTCGCCAAATATAGTGTGGTTCAATCAACCGTTCCTACCTGACTCGTCCAGTCTCTAGTCGTTTTAAGTCTTCATCTCTCAGCAGCACCTGACGGATGGCCGCCTCTTCCTCGGCAGACAGAAAACTCAAGTCGAGCAGTCCCAGGGCACTTTTGGATGGTTTCATTCTGCTCAATAAAAACAAACGAGCACGCTTCCCCGAGGTAAGCTGCAAACCACTGCGCTTTGCTCAAATCGGAAATCTCAACAATCCAGTCTCACTCGTGAATCGGTGTCAGCGCTGGCAAACTCGACTCTCCTTGATGTGAACAACTGTTTTCGACTGCTGGAGGAAGAGAGAGAGAAAGAGCCTTCAGCACTTTTAACGCGGTGTCAGTCATTCACTTTCTCACGGTGCGCGGTGACGTCATCTACCAACACTCAGTTTGAGGAGAGTTACTGTTTACCTACCTGTGTCCTTCAGCAGTGACCTAGATCAACAAACCGCCCACATGAAAAAATACCATAGTAATTTAAAGTAAATAGCTTACTGTAGTGTTTTTAACCATACTACAATAAAGTGGATGTTTTAATGCTTAAAACTGTTAACTAGTGTACAGATAAACCAATAGAGACTGTAGTGTGCTTTAGCTTTTACTAGAGTAAACTGTGGTGTAGTGTGTCCCTAAACCGCCAACATGAAAAAAAATACCATAGTCATTTATAGTTAATACTGTAGTGTTTTTGACCATAATACAGTAAAGTGTAGTATGTTGTACTATATAGGCTAGGTCTATATCATAGTAGGCTATTTACAACACTTTGAATGTTCAAGTAAACTGTAGTTTAAACAATTGTTAACAGGTAAACTAATAAATACTGTAGTATACTGTACTTTAGTTTACTACATTAAGCTGTGGTGTACTCAGTACACTGTACTGTGGTAAACTATAATATTTTAATATTATGATTCCAACGTCATCAGCTAAAGACTGTAGCAAATTACAATACACAAAAACATTATAACCTCATTATGCAATAATACATACTTAAATTGGGTTACACGGTGGCGCAGTGGATAGCGTGATCGCCTCACAGCATAAAGGTCGCTTGTTCGAGCCCGGCTGAGTCAGTTGGCATTTCTGTGTGGAGTTTGCACGTTTTCCCCATGTTCCCGTGGTATTCCTCCGGGTGCTCCGGTTTCCCCCCACAGTCTAAAGAAATGTGCTATAGGTGAATTGAATAAGCTAATTTGGCCATAGTGAATGATTGTTAATGCAAGAGTGTATGGGTGTTTCCCAGTGTTGTTTGGCAGCTGGAAGGGCATTCACTGCGTAAAGCATATGCTGGATAAATCGGTGGTTCATTCCGCTGTGGCAACCCATAATTAAGCTGAAAAGAAAATGAATGAATAAACTTAATTTAATCGAAAATGATTTATATAGAAAGCAAATGAAATGTAAGTATAGTCTACTTTAATGTGAAAATAAAATATCAAAATATGTGAGAAATAACTTTTTGTCACCATTCAGAATAACATATTTATGCAAAAAGTTTTATGATAATATATATATACAATAAATAAATTATTAAATATACATAAAATAATAAGTTATCGTGCTAAAATATTATATTAAGTGGTAAATATCTTTAATTTTTTTATCATTAGGCCTCAAAGTGTTACCTTAAAGCAGTGGTAGGGAACCTATAGGGCTCGCGAGCCACATGTGGCTCTTTGGCCAAAAATATGTGGCTCTCCAGCTGTCTTAATAATATTTTAGAGTTTAAAACAATTATAACCGTCACTAGAAATCAATTTCATTCATTCATTTTCTTTTCTTTTAGTCCCTTTATTAATCTGGGGTCGCCACAGCAGAATCAACCGCCAACTTATCCAGCATATTTTTTACGCAGAGGATGCCCTTCCAGCCGCAACCCATCTCTGGGAAACATTCATACACACATTCCCACTCATACACTACGGACAATTTAGCCTACCCAATTCATCTGTACCACATGTCTTTGGCATTGTGGGGGAAACCGGAGCACCCGGAGAAAACCCATGCAACCACGGGGAGAACATGCAAACTCCACACAGAAATGCCAACTGACCTAGCCGGCACTCGAACCAGTGACCTTAAAAGTTAAAAGGCGAATGTGCTACTCACTATTCCACCGTGGCGCCCAGAAATCAATTTCCTTTTGAAAATACAATTACAATTGCCTTTTTATTTATTTATTTATTTTTACAGCAAAATAAATAAAACTCAGTTTACCATAAAAAGAAGTTTCGACTAATGCATGTGCGGTGCTGTGGATAAACTTGAATCGCAACACTAAAAAAGCGCAAATAACTTGCATTTCTATGTTGACCATGATTGCACATAATTACCATACACACATGAGTTGTTTGCTAAACAGTAATAAAATAGGATTTTTATTCTTTAAAACTAGCCACAATTAAAGTGTTGCTGCATAGGCTGAATTATTTGTAAGTAACTGTGTTAGTTTTAGAATAGTAAAATGTTCTTCATTCATAGACTTGCTTAACATGTGATGCTTCATATTTGTTATTTGTTTTTTTGAGTTGTGCGTGGACATAAAGGGTTTGTTTAATTCTGTATGGCTCTTAAAAAATGCATTTGCCCCTGCCTTAAAGGAATAGTTCACCCAAAAAGGAAAAAAAAACACTGACTATTTACTCACAGAAGTGGTTCCAAAACCTTAGTGTATTTATTCTCAAAAACAAGCTAAAAAAAGCAAAAAGCATATGAAGAATAACCATTGACATCCACAGTAGGAAAAACAAATATCAGAATATGATGTGTTGAACAGAAGAAATAAACTCAAAAAGCTTTGGAACAAATGGAGTTGAGTAAATGATGAGTTTTCATTTTTGGGTGATCTCTTTAAGCAAAATGCAATCAGAAGACACACCTAACTCAAGTTCAAACATGCTTTTTTCTGCTGTGAAATAATGTGTAAAGTAAGTGACAAACCAAGAGAAGATCATCAACATCAAGAAGGAAGAGAACAAGATTAGATCATTTTTCTTCTGATGATAAAGCTTCTGGTTTCCTGTTTATTGGGTCTGTGTGGGTTTTCACAGGGGAGATGTATGTCTGCTTTGCTATTTTGGAGGGCATCTTGTAAAGACGAACAAATTTTATATCTGTAGGGAGTTTTATAGGCGTGCGTTAGCAGTTGACTTTGGTGTGTATAGCCGAAAGCACAATGTTGACCCACACCACACCTTTCAGATAAAGCTTTTGCAATGTCTTGAATCATTTTCTAGAAGTTACACAACTGTCGAGAGCCCGGAAACTGAAAGAAAAAACATTTTACTTGGTGAAAATGCTTGGTAAACATGAGTAAATCAGCCAGCCTCCAGTAGGTGGCAGCAATCACTCAATAAAAGCTCTAAACTGCATTGAGATTTCATTGATAAATCAATGTCTGTGGAATTTATTAACCATTTCTTGGACAAGGGATATATGTCAAAGATATTATGGTGTCTGCGTTTAATTAAATTAACAAAGCTGATTTGTTACTTGGAGAGCATAATCAAATCAAGCATCAAATAAAACAGCAGTGAAATAGTGTTTCAGCCAGGGTCATTCAATGTATAACAGATGAACTATGTAATAAACAGCAGACTTATTCTGACCTGTTGTTAAGCATAAAAAATGTACATATATTTATTTATTTATATTTTATGTTTTGCTAGTGGAGATGTTTTTTCAGTAACTAAACCTAAATGACAGTGCAAGCAAAAGAGGAAGCAGAATATGTGTGTGTAATATAATAATAGGATACTGCATATTATTATTTCATTGAATATGTGTACAAACTCAATATTACAAAAAAAAATCTAATGTTATGTTATTATTTTTTTTCTAATTATATGAACATTTAAGAGCGCCATGGTGGCGTAGTGAGTAGCACGTTTGCCTCACAGCAAGAAGGTCGCTGGTTCGAGCCTCGGCTGGGTCAGTTGGCATTTCTGTGTGGAGTTTGCATGTTCTCCCCGTGGTTGCGTGGGTTTCCTCCGGGTGCTCCGGTTTCCCCCACAGTCCAAAGACATGTGGTACAGGTGAATTGGGTACGCTAAAAATGTCCGTAGTGTATGAGTGTGAATGAGAATGTATGGATGTTTCCCAGAGATGGGTTGTGGCTGGTAGGGCATCTGCTGCGTAAAACATATGCTGGATAAGTTGGCGGATCATTCCGCTGTGGCGACCCCGGATTAATAAAGGGACTAAGCCGAAAAGAAAATGAATGAATGAATGAATGATCATTTATATTCTATTATTTTATATAAATTCATCCTGAAATGAGCAAATAAAAAAAAGTATTTATTGCCCACACAATATTACTTTTATACCAAAACTGAATAAACATAAAACAATTTCCATACGATAAAACATTCTTTCATTCGTTTTCTTTTCAACTTAGTCCCTTCATTAATCTGGGGTCACCACAGCGCCAACTTATCCGGGATATGTTTTAAACAGTGGATGCCCTTCCAGCTGTAACCCATCACTGGGAAAACCGTAAAATATTATATTATATTATAGTGTAGTATAGTATAGTATAGTATAGTATAGTATAGTATAATATAGTATTTTATTATTTTATTTCCTTTAATAAGACTTGGGATTCCTTTCTTGTCTATATTACACCTGGTGCTGACAACCTGTAGCATTTACCATTTTATTAGAAGGGTTTATTATTGGTATTATTATTATTATTATAATAATAATTATTATTATTAATAATACAATTTAATTGTTATTATTTTTTCTCTGTCTGTATCCAGTTATTTTCTGATGTTATGTACTTATGTATTTAATGTACTTAATTTGGTATTTATATATTTATTTATTTTTGTTTTGTTAATTGAGTAAATTAATGAGAGGTTAGGGCATGGGATTAACAATGGACAATATATTACCTTACCTCTTTCTTAAGACCAGTAAAAAGATTGAAATATATTATATTATATTGTTTATTCAGGCACCACGGTGGCGTAGTAGGTAGCACGTTTGCCTCACAGCAAGAAGGTCTCGGCTGGGTCAGTTGGCATTTCTGTGTGGAGTTTGCATGTTCTCCCCAGGGTTTCCTCCGGGTGCTCCGGTTTACCCCACAAGTCCAAAGACATGTGGTATAGGTGAATTGGGTAGGCCAAATTGTCTGTACAGTAGTGTATGAGTGTGAATGAGTATGTATGGATGTTTCCCAGAGATGGGTTGCAGCTGGAAGGGCATCCGCTGCATAAAACATATGCTTGATAAGTTGGCGGTTCATTCCACTGTGGTGACCCCAGATTAACTAAGCCGAAAAGAAAATGAATGAATGAATTATTCATTAATTCCATTTATTAATCTGGGGTCACCACAGCGGAATGAACTGCCAACTTATCTGTATGTTTTACGCAGCGGATGCCCTTACAGCTGCAACCCATCACTTCTTGCTGTGAAACTATATTATATTATATTATATTATATTATATTATATTATATTATATTATATTATATTATATTAACCTGTTTCATCACCCTGAAATGAGCAAATTATCTACCCTGTAAAAAATTGCTGTAAAATTTACAAGTGCACTGTAAATTAACAATTACAGTTGCGCTGTTGTTTTACAGTATTACTGGCAAAATTTAGTAGTGCGCTGTATATTAACAACTACAACTGTGCTGTAAAACTACAGCACCATTGCAATTGTTCATTTACAGCAATTTTACCGTATTACTGGCAACCAAAATTACCAGTATAATACTATAAACTGCACAGCAAAAAAAATTGTGTACAAGAGCACTTGTTGGTGCCTCTTCCGTCGTGTAATTCTTTGTTTCGTAGACAATCCACTTCCATAAGCCCTTCTGTATTGCCATCACGTATCTGCAGCAGAAAAGCGTTGTGTGAGGTAACTGCTCTGACGTCATTTACAACTCTCTCTCCTCGCGCCGCATCATCATCATCAGCCTCAGTGCGCGCTTGTGATGGTGATGTTGATGATGCTCATAATGTTATTTGTTTCGTGTTTTGTCGTTCGTTTCCCGCCATTGATTATTAACTGACTGACTGACTGATGTGGACCAATAAAACCCGCTGAAATCAGACGCTGGAAATACTGGCGATTCACGTGAGCAGTCGCTGAAAGAGAAACAGCATGATGGGTTTACATGAGTTCATATGGATGACAAGTGTACTGATGGCGCAGGACCGTCTATAACCTGTTTGCGAGGGCTTTTTTGATCGTGACAGGACGTGAAGATGGCGACGGGCACGGGCTGGCAGCCGCCGTACAGCGCTGCTCCGGGCATCAGTCCTCCCGCTGCCGCCGCCGCCGCTTCTTCAGCTTCTGGATCCGGCAGCAGTCCATCCTCCACGTCCAGCCATTTACTCTACGAATCTGCCCTGACCATGGAGTACACTCAAGACCTGCACCTGAAGATGAGCAAAAAAATAGCACAACTCACTAAGGTGGGTGTCATCATCACGTTGCTCATATTTCAGGGAAATAGTATGCATTTTAATAACTTTGATATGGATATACTGTAAGCTGGATATCCTGCATGATGTTTAATCCTTTATCCCCCATAGAGATGATGCCCTACATATTGCATTTTTTGCACCGCAGTGTTTTTTTACAGCAAAAATCCGTTTATAATCCCACCCAAGATGTGCAAGCGTTTAATCTATGATTAATTTCTACCAAAAAAAAATAACGCGTCTTACATAATGAGTCTTTAACGCATGGTTGTTTATTAGCATTTGAATTCATGCTGTATTTGTTTTATTTGATTGAGCAATCTTTGCGTTCAATCCAACGTAGGTTTTTGCCTTCGATTTTGTAATATTTTAGGTCCCAGAACTCAGCTGATGTACTGTATATGAAAACAATAACAAAAACCAGCATATCAGCTTCTTTGTATTTAATGTAAACAAAAACAAACAGGCCAATGTTACATATTCTATCAAAAGTTAAATGTATGCTTTTCACTGAAACGTGACTAATGACTGGGGTCTGTTTGTTTTTTATGCAATGTAAAAAATATAGTAAAGGGAAAAATAAAATTGTATATTTGTGAGACCTCAAACATGTACAGCACTTTTGAGCCTGTTATGAACATGAAATATTATTTAATGAATGGATATTGGATATTATGATGTCATTTCATATATGGGTCAAAGACAGATGTCCTATTTTGGTGTCCGCATTAAATATATGAAAGTGATTTTATGTATATAATCAATATCAAGCAGATTAAATGAGGATAAAATGTAAACTTTGTAAAAAAATATATGTATACACATATATGTACATATATATACACTACCGGTCAAAAGTTTGGGATCAGTAGGGTTTTAAAAAAAGCTTCTCCTGCTCACCAAGGCTGCATTTATTTAATTAAAAATACAGTAATGCTAAAATTGTGAAATGTTCTTGCACTATAAAATAACTGTTCAAGAGTAGTTTATCATTCAATTTAATAATTTATCCCAGTGATTTTAGTAATGAATTTTCATCTTCATTACTCCAGTCTTCAGAGTCATCAATTATCATTCAGAAATCACTTTAATATTAATAATAATAATTATTATTATCAATTTTATTAATATTATTCATATTCATTTTCTTTTCGGCTTGCTCCCTTTATTAATTAGGGTTTGCCACAGCGGAATGAACCGCCAACTTATCCAGCAAATGTTTTACACAGCGGATGCCCTTGCCAATTTAGCTTACCCAATTCACCTATAGCACATGTCTTTGGACTTGTGGGGGCAACCGGAGCACCCGGAGGAAACACACGCGACCACGGGGAGAACATGCAAAAACCACATAGAAATGCCAACTGACCCAGCTGTGGCTCGAACCATCGACCTTACTACAGATGACTAGTAATAATTTCATGTAAAAAAACACTCAGAAATAAATGTATGCAAGCTGTCACTGGGGTGGTACTAAGACTTCAAGGGTACATATTAGTACCTAGAATGTACAAAAGTGTTCCTCTTAAATGTTTTAGGTACTAATATATACTTTTGAGGTACCATTATGGTATAAATGGTATTAAGTATAAATGTGTACCTTTTGAAAATGTACCACCCTAGTGACAGCTCGCGTACCTTTTTTTTTGAGAGTGTACAAACAATATTTATGCAGTTATTTAACATTTTAATAAGTATTTAACAATTTATCAACTTTTTTACATTTAATAAATGCTGCCTTGATGAACAGAATAATTTTCTTTAAACTTTTGACCGGTAATGTATATATATAAAACAACGAACCAACATTCTTAAAATGCTGATTTAAAAAAATAATAAGGGATTACACTAAATTGTATTATATTTTAAATAATTTAAACAAATGGGTAAAATCTAGGCTCTCTGTTTTGAAGTAAAGCAGTAGAATAAAGATTGGAAATGACATTGAATTAATCTTTTGATGTATACTGAGATACTTAAATGTAGTCTTTTAATATGTCGACAATCCATTCTTGCTCTAAATATGTCCAAACAGATTTTTAACATAGATTTGTTATGCTAAATGCCATTTATAAGACTTTAATAGGGTTTTTTTTGTAAACCAGTGGCAAAAATATATATTTATCATTTCCTATTGCTCAAAAAAATGTAAACAGGATAGTTAAAAATACTACTTTTTGCAATAAAAGACTTCATTATAGACAAATAATTAGTTTAGCAGAGACAGTATGTTTCAAGTAAAAAAAAATACACATGCATTTGACAGAAATGTGTCTGGTATTATTTGTACCTGGAGTGCCTTTTCTGTTTTAATTCTGTTTGTGCAAATAAAATAAATAGAAAAATAAAATAGACTATGTACACAAGTCAAAGAATGTTTGCATGTGAAGACGTAGAAATTATAAGCATGTTTATTAAAGTATAAACACGACTATTAAATGTCATGCCTATTTTTGACCTACGTTAGACTCCAACCAGATTAAATTCACATCTAATCCATATGATTAATACAGTACTGTAAGTTTAAGATAGCTAATTCAACAGCCTTTGTTCAGAAAACTCCTCAATTTTAGTGCTATGAAACTGACAGGCAGTCTGTTAATACACTAATTAGACTAGGTAGGGCTTCTTTGCATAACTACAGTTCTGCAGAATTGGCCGTCCTTACAGTATGTTAATAACATGGATGCGACAGAAAGGAATCAATTAAAGATGAAAAGGAGAGCAGCAGTGCGAGAGCAGCGAGCGAAGGCGGCTTGCTTTGATGTGCAACTCTTCAGCACAAGGAAAGAGAGTCATGATTATGAAATGCTTGGCTGGAAAAATAAAACAGTTGGCTGCATAAGGTGATTTTTAACACAGACGCTTGTTTATTAAATTAACAGTTTGGTCCAACTCAGAAAGAGTTTCATAGAAATACAAGTGTTTGGTGTACCAGAGCTCTGTGTATTGTTGAATATACAGTAGCCCTCCTGTGATTTTTGATTTGATTTGATTTTTTAAATATTTCCCAAATTATGTTTAACAGAGCAAGGAAATCTTCACAGTATATCATAAAACATTTTTTATACTGGAGAAAGTCTTATTTGTTTTATTTCGGCTAGAATAAAAGCAGCTCTTAATAAAAAAAAAAAAACATTTCAAGGTTATTAGCCCCCTTAAGCAATATTGTTTTTGATTGTCTACAGAACAAACCACTGTTATACAATAAGATGCCTAATTACCTTAACTTGCCTAATTAACCTAGTTAAGCCTGTAAACTGCACTTTAAGCTGAATACTAGCATCTTGAAAAATATCTAGTAATGTACACTCACCGGCCACTTTATTAGGTACATCGTACTAGCAACGGGTTGGACCCCCTTTTGCCTCCAGAACTGCCTTATTCCTTTGTGACATAGATTCAACAAGGTACTGGAAATATTCCTCAGAGATTTTGGTCCGTATTGACATGATAGCATCTCGCAGTTGCTGCAGATTTGCAAGCTGCACATCCATGATGCGAATCTCCAAATCCACCACATCTCAAAGACGATTTATTGGTTTGAGAGCTGCTGCATGTGGAGGCCATTTGAGTACAGTGAACTCATTGTTATGTTCAAGAAACCAGTCTGAGATGATTCGCTCTGACATGGCGCGTTATCATGGTGGAAGTAGCCATCAAAAGATGGTACACTGTCACTTTTCTCTTTTTTGGACCCTTCTCTGTAAACCCTAGAGATGTTTGTGCGTGAAAATCCCAGTAGATCAGCAGTTTCTGAAATATTCAGACCAACCTCTCTGGCACCAACAACCATGCCACGTTCAAAATCACTTAAATCACCTTTCTTCCCCATTCTGATGCCCAGTTTGAACTGCAGATTGTCTTGACCATTGCTGCCGTTTGAAATTTATGTTAACAAGCTGTTGGACAGGTGTACCAAATACAGTGGCCGGTGAGTGTATTATGTACTGTCATCATGTCAAAGACAAAAGAAATCAGTTATTAGAAAAGAGTTATTAAAACATCATGTTTAGAAATGCATTGATAACACATCCATTTAACAGAAATAGGTGAAAAAATATACAGGGGTGCTAAATATTCACGAGGGCCAATAATTTTGACTTCATCTGTATATTAGGCATGCAGGAAGATATAGAAAAACTCTCTAGTATAAAAATGCACCTGTAAATATGTGTACAGCGATGTAGAGTGCATTGAAACGATATGAACATAAATTTATGTGCATCCTTATTGCCTAATATTGCGCTGTAAACTAGCCAGTGGAAAGAATCTATTTTGGTTGGTAGTTCTCTCTAGTGCTTGCCAGAGGTCAGAAGAGGTTGTTTTCTGGGTCTGTAATGATTTTTCCTCCCTTTTTTGTCACTTTAGCTGGCTGGACTGCAGTTGTCCCCTTTTTGTTGCAGTTGTTGAACCAAACCAGACAGGTGGACGTATCTTTCTGTGTGGGTTGAAAGGGAATTTGGCTTAAAGGGATAGTTCACCCCAAAATGAGAATTCTGTAATAATTGACTTGCCCTTCGCTTGTCACATACTTTTTTGGAGATTTTTATTCTGCTGCTGAACACAAAAGAAGATATTTAGAAAAATGTTGGAACTGCTAGCCATTGACTTCAATAATATTTGTATTTCCTACTGTGGAAGTCGTTTCCAACATCTTTTGTTTTCAACAGAAAAAAAGCACCAAAGTTTGAGTAAATAATGAGTACATTTTTACTTTTGGGTGGACTGTCTCTGTCACCTAACAGCAAGAAAGTTGCTGGTTCGATTCCTGGCTGGGTCAGTTAGCATTTCTGTGTGGAGTTTGCATGTTCTCCCCGTGTTTGCGTGGGTTTTCTCCGGGCGCTCCGGTTTCCCCCACACCTATATATGCTTTATAGGTGAATTGAATCAAATTGTCCATAGCGTATGTGTGAGTGAGTTTGTATGGATGTTTCCCAGTACTGGGTTGCAGCTGGAAGGGCATCTGCTGTGTTAAACCAGATGAATAAAGGGACTAAGCCAAAGGAAAATGAATGAATGGACTGTCCCTTTAAACAGTTTACAAACAGTCATGAGGAGCCAATGCAAACTTCATTAAATACGACACTAGATCCAATTATGCATTGAACTCTACAAAATATAAAAGTGTCATTGTTTAGTTCAGTTCATGAAACAAAAGCTGTGTAAAGTCATCCGCTGAGTTTAATTCAGCTGAAAGCAGCTCTCCAGTAGACAATAGTTTCATTATTTATTTCAAATGAGTTCAAATCAGCATTGATTCGGTTCAGTTCAGTGTGTCTATACGCTTCAAAATCCAGCAATTATTGATTCAGCAATGTGAATTAATCTTTGCATTGACCATCATCATCCAGCTCAAAAATGTTGAAGTTTTTACCCAAAATTCACACCAAATTTCTGTTGTTTACTCACCCTCAAGTGCTACGCTTTGTGTCTTCTCTGTAGAACAAAAAGAAGATATTTCAATGAGTGTATTAGCTGTTTTTGTCCATACAATAGAGGTCAGTGGGGTCCAAAACAACACTGCACCAATATTAATGCACTTTCAATGTATGTATATTGTCAAAGGAGTAAACAAGAGCAAATTGTACGTTTACCATGACTTAAAGAAGACACGTTCAGTAAAGTGTGTCATTCTATGTCACAATAGATCACAGGTGTCAAACCCAGTTTCTGGAGTGCCGCTGCTCTGAACAGTTTAGCTTTAACCCTAATTAAACACACCTGATCAAACTAATTTAGTCCTTCAGGCTTGTTTGAAACTTACAGGTAAGTGTGTTGAAGCAGGGTTGGAACTAAACTGCAGAGCTGCGGCCCTCCAGGAATTAGATCTGACACCTGTGCAATAGATTATACACTCAAAAAATGACATATACTGTTTGTTCAAACTACTTATTTAAAATGAGCTGAAGCAACTCAATTTTTATGTTTTTTTTTGGGGGGGCAACTTAATTATTTTATGTTCAATCCACTTAAATTTGTAAAAACTAATAAGTTAACTTGATTCCTTCATGTTGTCCCAACACAAATCGATTGTGTGGAGGCCAGAATTTTTACAGTGTTTACCAATACATTTTGTAAGGCATATACAGAAAACATTTTAAGATATGTTAAAAGACTCTATTTAAAGGGTTAGTTCACCCAATAATGTAAATTCTGTAATTATTTACTCCCCCTTGCGTTGTTCCAATCTCCAGAGACCTTCGTTCTTCTTTAAACCACAAATTAAGATATTTTAGATGAAATCCGAGAGCTCTCTTGTCCTCCAGATACAGCACCAGTCTCGACACGTTCAAAGTTTAGAAATGGAACCAAAAACACTGTCAAAAAAGTCCATGTAACTTCAGTGGTTCAACTGTAATAACACAAAGCTTAAAGAAGATTTTTGTACTCCAAAAGAATATGCCTGTTTGCCCATGTCTTCTCTTTTTCATCATCAGGTCCTGAGGGTATGCGTTTACTACGTGCAGTACATTGAATTGTCATTAGAATTAGCAGTGCAACACATAAGCATCATATAGTTTGTAGTAAATGTACACCCTGATTTGAAAACAATTACTTTTAGTTTTTTGCTACAAAGGTGTTCGTATACAGTTGAACCACTGAAGCCACATGCAGTGCATAGACATCATTTTTAGTTTCTTTTCTGGACTTTGAGCATCTCTACAGCATTGCTGTCTATTAAGAATCAGAGAACTCTTGGATTTAATCTAAAATATCTTAGTTTGTGTTCAGAAGATGAACAAAAGTCTCAGGGGATTGGAACAACAAGAGGGTGTGTAATTAATAGCATGAGTTTTCCTTTTTAGGTCAACTAATCCTTTAAGGATCACGTTGCAGCAGTAAAATAATAATTCATTTTAAAAATTTAAACCTTTAAACTTTACAACAAATATGTTGCTTTATTCATACATAAATATATGTGGTAACACTTTACATTAAGGTTGTATGAGTTAATGTTACTTAATGCATTTACTTACTTGAGCAAACAATGAACAATACATTTATTTCAGTATTTGTTCATGTTAGTTGACGTTAGTGAAAATACAGTCGTTCATTGTTAGTTCATGTTAACTCACAATGTATTACGAAGCATGAATTTGCATTTTAATAAGACATTAGTAAATATTGAACTATGATGTTTAAATGCTCGACTAGTTTTGTTCATACTTAGTTCATGTTAGTAAATAGATTAACTAATGAAAGTGTGACCACATACAGTATCTGTTATTCTGAATTAAGTGAAGTTTATTTATAAGATATTTTGAGAGGATCATCTACTCATGATTGCTTGCAGCTGGCCCCGCATTATTTAATTTATTATTCACCAATCAGACGATTCCTAAGCCACTATAAATACCCTAAGTTCCATATAACAGCCATCTTCGTTTTGAAGAATCCCCCCTTCCACCCATACTCCTCCTCCTTTACTAGATGTGTGGCACGGTGGTCCAGTGGTTAGCACTGTTGACTCATAGCAAGAACGTCACTGGTTCTAGTCCTTACCAAGCCAGCTGACGTTTCTGTGCAGAGTTTACACGTTCTCCCCCGTGCTCATGTGGGTTTCCCCCGGGTTCCCCGGTTTCCTCCCACTGTCTAAAAACATGCAACTTAAGTTAATTGACTAATCCAAATCAGCACCATAGACATGCACCTAGTAAGTAGTTATCCCTTCATAGCAATCACTATCTGTGCATTAGCTACTTGTTCTCAAACTCCCGCCTTGCAAATGGGAGGGAGCCCCGGGCTCGAGGATCTTATGAGCTCAGGGCTCTCTCCTGGGACAGCATGCCAAACAAGATTTATAGTCAATCATCAGCTACTGTAAGTGTGAACTCTTGAATAATGATTTCAACAAACATTATTTGAGTTATTATTAAATTACTTTTATAGATGTAATTTGATGCAGTTATATGATGTTGAAACAGTAATTTTACCACAGCTGCTGTTTTTATCAAACATGAATACTGCTCATGACATCATGTTTCACATCCAACTGTCAAAAAATTACTTTTTCAAAGTACTCATTTAAAATAAGCTGAATCAACACAATTCTTCAGTTTTCAATTTTTTCAAGTTAATAGTTTTATGTTGAATCCACTTAAAATTGTACAAACGGGTAAGTTAACTTAATTAATCTGTGTTGGGACAACATAAATGAATCATGTGGAACCCATAGTGTACTGTAATTCTGGAGGATTTCCAGATCTGTTTATCATTTGAGAGCAGTGCAGTCTCTGTGTCTCGCAGAGATTTCTTTAAAATATTACTTTTTCTCATGAACCCCAAACTTTAGATGTAAAGAATTTGAACTGTCAAAATTAAAACCTTAAACAGCTAAGGAAAATGTCAAAAACCACAAAGACATTCACTCAAAAATGTTTTTTTGCTGCTTTTTCAAACTACTCATTTAAAATCAACACAATTGTTAATTTTTTGGTGGGACATCTTAATTGTTTTATGTTGAATCCACTTAAATTTGTAAAAGAAAATATATATATTAAGTTAACATAATCAGGGGTGCCACGGTGGCGTAGTGGGTAGCACGTTCGCCTCACAGCAAGAAGGTCTTTGAGTCGAGCCTATGCTGAATCAGTTGGCATTTCTGTGTGGAGTTTGCATGTTCTTCCCATAGTCACGTGGGTTTCCTCCAGTTGCTCTGGTTTCCCCCACAAGTCCAAAGACATGTGGTACAGGTGAATTGGGTAGGCTAAATTGTCCGTAGTGTATGAGTGTGAATGAGTGTGTATGGATGTTTTCCAGAGATGAGTTGCAGCTGGATGGGCATCTGCTGTGTAAAACATATGCTGGATGAGTTGGCGGTTCATTCCGCTGTGGTGACCCCAGATTAATAAAGGGACTAAGCAGACAAGAAAATGAATGAATAATTAATCGAAGTTAACATAATTTGTGTTGGGACAACATGAAGAATCTTTGTCGAACCCTGCATTTTTTAACAGTGTAGGAATAAAAGCTGATTCTCCCCACGCTTGTTTCTCACAGGTCATTTACGCCCTCAACACCAAAAACGACGAGCACGAAGATGCCATCCAGTCTCTAAAGGAGGCCCACGACGAGGAGGTGCAGCACATCCTCACTGAGACACGAGAAAAGATCCTGCACTACAAAAGCAAGATCGGGGACGAGGCCGACTTGAAGCGGCGCCTGCAGTCCCTGGAGGAGTCCGTGGAGCTCCACGAACACATGAAACGCCAAGCTCTGGCTGAGTTCGAGATGTACCGCCAGCGCATGGAGGACACGCAGCTGTGCACCGAAGCCCAACACACTCAACGTGTGGTCTCCATGTCACGGGAAGTCGAGGAAATGCGACACGAATTTGAAGAGAAGCTGTGCACTTTCAGCCAGGTCCAAGCTCAGTTTGAGCAGGAGAAACGGCGGGCCTTGGATGACCTCAAATCGGCTCATCGCCAAGAAGTTGAAGATTTGTTGGAGAGCCAGCAGAACCAGAGCGCGTCCTCCAGCCTGGAGCAAGAGAAACTGGCCGAACTTCACCGCACAGAGCTGGAGTCTCTGATGGAGCGCGTGGAGGAGCTGATGCAGGATAAAGTGCGGCTCGCTGAGGAATACGAAGCCAAGCTGAGAAAAGCGCAAGGGTTTTACGAACGTGAGCTGGAGGCCATGAGGCGCACGCAGCAGCTCACCACCGAAAACCTGCTGGCCTGGAAGAGGACGGAGGTGGAGCTGAGGAAGGACTTTCAGGTGCAGGAGGCAGCGCTGCAGAGGACTCTGTGTAAACTGCGATCCGAACTGCACAGAGCTCAGGAGGAGGCCAGAGAGAGCAGAGACAAGACCAACAGGCTGCAGGCCTCGCTCAATAATGCTGAAGTCACTATTAAGGTAATGGGTTTATAGCTTTTTATCAGGGATGGAGATGCACTGAAGGCCGTTTCTTCAACTCTTTCATTAAAGGAACACTGTATAGGATATCTGTTAATTAACATTTTTTTTTGTGATTCACAAGTGTGTTCTGATTATATATATGTTGATCTCTGCTCTGTCGACTTTTGATGTTGAACTTCAACTCTACAGTTTAACAAAGGAACTTTTATTGATTTATTGTAGTTTGAAATAATGTATAAGAAATTATATAGAGATTATTAAGTCTGTAAATTAGCAGAAAATATACTGGCTGTTTATTACAAGGTTTCTTGTAGCGTAATATACAACACCAGTTCAGACGATACATCACTTTAAACTATTATAAATGGTAATAAAATTCATCTTTTGAACTTTTGAAGGTAAAAAGTTGTTCGAAAAAAAGATAATTTTTAAAAAAAGTTTTTAAAAGATTAAAAGTTTTTTAAAAATTAAAACATGAATCACAAAATACGCAAAACTGCTAATTTACAGATATTTTTTACAGTGGATAGTTCTCCCAAAAATGAAAATTGACTCACTATTTACTCTCAACCTCAACTCTCAACTATTTACTCTTTATTGGAACCTTTATGGGTTTCTTTCTTCTGTAAGATATTTTGAAGAATGTTGGAAACCAATTTGTAACTATTGACTCCCTTTAGTATTTGTTTTTTTTTGTCCTATGGAAGTCAGTGGTTGCTGGTTTTCAGCTTTCTTCAAAATATCTTCTTTAGTGTTCATCAGAAGAAACTCATCGCTGTTTGGAACCAGTTGAGGGTTAGTCAGTTTTCACATTTAGGTGAACTATCCCTTTAAAGGCTGTGAGAGGTTTTTTATTTCTGTAATATTGAAGTCTTATTAAAATAGTCTCTTAGAGTGTTAATAATTTAGTTTTATTGCTTTTTATACACAGTAGCTTTTGTTTAAGATTTGAACGTGATGAATGTCATGTTCGTCTGCGCCAATAGCCTAGTGGTTAGTACGTTGACACATAGCTCCCAGGTGCTCGTGGCGACCTGAGTTCAATTCCCGGCTCAAAGTCATTTGCCTATCTTCCCCTATCTCTGCTCCCCCACTTTCCTGTCTGTCAATCTCCACTGTCCTATCAATAAAGGTGAAAACCCCTGAAAAATAATTATATATATTATAAAAAAAGATATGTCATGGTTATAAGTTCAATTCTTTAAAAGACAAAAATGTGTAATTGCTGATTTCTTTTCCAAATCATTTAATCTCAAACCAATTTAATAACAATTTTCTCATGACGAATTTCTTTATTTCTTTGCCATGATGACAGTAAATAATATTTCACTAGTTACTTTTCAATATACTATTGTAGTATTCAGCTTAAAGTACAATGGCTTAAGGTTATTTGGTTAATTAGGCAAGTTATTAGATAACAATGGTTTATTCTGCATAGACAACCAAAAAAAAAGAGCTACAGTAATAATCTTGACTTTGTTTTAAGTAATATAAAAACTGCTTTTATTCAAGCCAAACCAAAAGAAATGAGACTTTCTGCAAAAAAGGGTATGTGGGGTATAGCTGTATGTACTTTTAGAAAATTTAATTTAAGCATGAAATCTCTTTTTTCTTTCTTTTCTTTTCTTTTCTTTTTTCTTAACAAAAAGAACCCATTGGTTAATGTTAGCTATTTGAAAAACAAACATTGATCAATAATGAGCAATATAATTGTAATATTATTAGTAACATAGTAAATGAAAATGATATTAACAACGCATTTGTTCATTGTTAGCTCATCCTACAGCATAAAAATCTGTCCAAAAAATGGTTTTATTTCAAAAATGAGATAACATAAAATGTGATGCTAGACGAAAACACAGATATCGTGCACCATTTTTAAATTTGTTCTTGTGAAATGTTTTAAAACGATTTAATTTTGTTTGTAAACTACCCTTAACACGACAATATGCTTAAAATATAATAAAAAAAGTTTAAAAATAAAATATTTTAGAATATAGGGTAGCACTGTCGCCTCACAGCAAGAAGGTCGCTGGTTCGAGTCTCGGCTGGGTCAGTTGGCATTTCTGTGTGGAGTTTGTATGTTCTCCCCATGTTGGCATGGGTTTCCTCCGGGTGCTCCGGTTTCTCCTACAGTCCAAAGACATGCAGTATGAGTGAGTGTGTTTATGTGTGACAATGAGAGTGTGTGGGTGTTTCCCAGTGCTGGGTTGCAGCTGGAAGAGTATCCACAGTTCATTCCACTGTGGTGACCCCTGATAAATAAGGGACTAAGCCGAAGAAAAAAAATAAATGAGTAATTTTAGAATGTAATATTCCAGAATGCTGTGGTTATTCATACACTGCATAATTTCAGGTTATCCTGTCAAAATTAAATATTTGCAAAAACGTTCATGGTGCTTCAGAAAAACTCTTGAAAAAGATTTAAATTGGTCAAATTAAATAAAGTAGGAGAACAAAAGTGGCTTTAGAATCCAGTATCTTGCATGTCTCAAAATCTATTGAAAAAAATAATGCATTTCAAAACATTGATTTGAGTTTTTCTCCATTTCCAGGAGTTACACAAGCAGCTGGAAGAGGCCATACAGGATGGAGAGATTTGGGTGATGCAGCTGAAAGATACTGAATATGAGCTGGAGGGAAGCAGAGATCGAGTTCAGCAGCAGGCCAATGAAATCCTTCACAAAGCCAGTGAGAATAATGTCATGACCAAATTACATTTTTTTTCTTGAGCATACGACTGTGAATCACTCAAGCAGAAATGCGAGAGTTTTTTTAGAGTGGTTGCTGCTTCGTGATGGCATGGCAAGGATGGATTTAGCTCAGTTTCAGCTCCATTTTTGTGTTTGCATGCAATTTGTTCCTGTCCACAAATAAAATGTCATATTCAGGGAGCGTTAATCTAGTGAAACTCCCCATGCATTTCATTATCAGGTCAGATTGGATCACTTCAAGCCACACAAATGAGCCACGAGGCCACGATCAGGGATTTGGGCTCTGAGCAGAACCGACTGAAGGAGAAGATCCTGCAGCTGGAGGAGGAGAGAGAGAGACTGCAGAAACAGATGCAGACGCTGGAGGAGCAGCAGCACCAGAAGATCCTCAACCTGGAGAAGGTAAGGCTTTTGCTTTATAATGGCAGATGGTAAGCAGGACTGAAACCTGTTTGGAAGAAATGACTGATTTCGAAGGTTTTGGGCACATTTCAAATGCTACTGTTTAAAGGTTTAGGTTAAATTTGTATTTAAATTCATTGGTAACACTTTACAACACGTGTCATTAGTTAATGCATTTACCAACATGAACTAATTATGAAAAACACTTGTACAGCATTTATTAATCATAATTGAACATTTACTAATGCATAATTAACATCCAAGTCCATGCTTGTTAACATTAGTTAATGCACCATAAGTTAACGTGAACTAGCAATGAACAACTGTATTTTCATTAACTAACGTTAACCAACATGAACAAATACTTTAGTAAATGTATTGTTTATTGTTTGTTCATGTTAGTAAATGCATTCATTAACATTAACCAATGAACCTTATTGTAAAGTCTGACCAATTCATTTATTTATTCTAAATGTATTTATTCTAAATGTATTTATTTATTTATTTATTTATTTATTTATTTATTTATTCAGCAAGATTATAGTTTAGAAAAGCATTAATAATCCCCTGTGGGCAATTCATTCTGACATGGCATATTTACATATAACATTCACGTACAATAAATAGAATAATAATAGATACCATATAAATGCACTCAAAAAATACCAACACTTAACATTAAGTACACAAACAAAAATAAATATTAATAATAATACATAATAATAATACATAAAAAATTATAGTAAAACAAATAATAAAAAATAATAATAATGCAAAATAAATAATAAATATAATAAAATAAATTATAAAAATGAATAAATAAACAAATAATAATAAAAATAATAATTAACCATCGATTATTATTTTCAATTGAGCAAAAGTGACAAGACACTTCTAATAAAACAAAATTGTTCAATTTTAAATGTTTATTTTACTTTCTGTTTGTTAAAAATACTCAAAGTAATATGGTTTGATTAGTGATATCAGGTTACATTTGAAATGTAAAACATCAAGCTGTAAAATTGACTTAAAAATTAAAAAGACTAAAATAACATATTTTAAAATTATTTGTATTTTTTATACGTAATATTATAAACTAAAATAAAATGATCAAATATAGACATATGCAAAATACACGACCACATAACTAAAACTTAAAAAATATAATGTAATTTAGATAAAAATAACAGAATAAAAAATGTCAAACCATAAAGAAAGACTACAATAGTTACTAATCATACTAAGATGATAAAAGGTAAATGAATGGTAGTGTATTTCACCATTCAATGTTTTAAAATAGGCTACACTGATTACAATTCATGGTAACACTTTACAATGAGGTTGTATTAGTAAATGTTTGTTACTATGTATTTACTAACAATACATTTATTACAGTTTGTTACATGTTAACAAGCATGTATTTAAATATTAATAATGTATTAGTAATTCTGAACCATGATTAATAAATGCTGTACAAGTATTGTTCATTCTTAGTTCATGGTTTTAAATACATTAACATCAACTAATGAAAACTTATTGTAAAGTGACCAATTTGGTGTTATTCCTTCATATTATTGCTTGACCAATGTGTGTCTTCCATTGACAAATCAGTTGATTTTCATATTAAGTCCCGCTAATGGTTAAATCTCCAGTACTTGTCCTAAACAATCATACAAGCCAAAAATTCAACTGTTTCTAAACAGCAGGCTGAAATCAGTCACTGCCAACAGGAAACAATTATCATGGGATTCAACACAAAATATAGGGGCTTGACAATGTGTAAATGAAGCTGTGCTGTTTTGGCAGTCGCTCCGTGAGGAAAAGCAGAACTATGAGATGGAGCTGGCGCGAATCAGGGCCAAATACGAGGAGGAAATGTCCTGTCTGAAAGAAAGCCAGGCAGAATCCATAGAAGAGCTCAAGGAGAAACACAGAGTCCAGCAGGAAAGTGTTCGCAATGCTGCCGAGAGAGAGAAGAACCAGCTGCTCAGTGTAAGAACATACAGTATATCTGATTTATAATCGTGTTATGTTCATGTACAGTTGAGGGCAAAGTTATTAACGCTCCTGGGGAATTTTAATTCTTTTAAAAGTATTTGCCAAGTGCTGTTTAACAGAGAGAAGCTTTTTTCCAACACATTTTCAAACATAATAGTTTTCAATAACTGGTTTCTAATAACTCATTTTTTGTTTTTGCAGTTAAGACAGTACACCATATTTGACAAGTTATTTTGCAAGATTTTCAGCTTAAAGTGCAGTCTAAAAACTTAACTAGGTTAATTATGTTAACTAGGAGAGTTGGGTTAATTAATTGGTGTTAAAAGTCAGTCTGGAAAAAAAGATTCTGTAAATAAAAAATGACATTTTTAAGTTTATTCTTTAGAAGAAGAGAAAAGGAAGTACTGTAAAACTGATATTGCCTGCTTCTCAGCTTATTAACCGAATATGACAAATATTAATTGATTCATTGATTCATTGATTCATTGATTAGTTTTCTTTTCGGCTTAGTCCCTTTGTTAATCTGGGGTTGCCATAGTGGAATGAAACACCAACTTATCCAGCATATGTTTTACGCAGCGGATGCCCTTCCAGCTGCAACCCATCTCTGGGAAACATCCATACACACTCATTCACACACATACACTACGGACAATTTTAGCTTACCCAATTCATCTTTACCACGTCTTTGGACTTGTGGGTGAAACCGGGGCACCCAGAGGAAACCCACGTGAACATGGGGAGAACATGCAAACTCCACACAGAAATGCCAACTGACCCAGCCAAGGCTGGAACCAGTGACCCTCTTGCTGTGAGGTGACCGTGCTATTCACTGCTACCTACTGTGACGCCCAATATGACAAATTATTATATTATATTGTATTATATTGTATTATATTATATTATATTATATTATATTATATTATATTATATTATATTATATTATATTATATTATATTATATTATATTATATTATATTATAAATTAAAAAATGTTTTTTTCATTTTTATTTATAATAATTATTGCACTATTTATGTTTTGACTTCTGCATATGCACAGCTGTGAAACTTCTAGTTTACCACAAAATCTATATATTGTCATCATTTATTGACCCTCCTGTCATTCCAAACCCTTACAAATTTTGTTAATCTTTAAAACACAAATACATTTTTAATCAAACTTGCAAGATATCTGTCTCTTCTTTTAAAGTCTCATATATCTAATGCTTGAAAACGTTCATAATCAGATCAAAAACTTCATACATACAAATCAAACAGTTTAATTCAAATCTTCCCAAGAGAAAATTAAATTTTATATAACGAACAGATTTAGTTTTGTCTTTTATCTATGTTGATCAGTGAATATAAGCAGAACTGGATGTAATGGATGTTTAAAAACCATACTCATAGTTTTTCTAGAAACTTTCTAGAAATAAGCCATGTGACACTTAAAGTGAGCACGATTGAGCTTCTGCATCAAATTGCAAATATTATTCCCTGATTGTTGTTTACAATTTAATAAAAGCCGAACTGGGCGCCACGGTGGCCTAGTGGTTAGCACGTTCGCCTCACAGCAAGAAGGTCGCTGGTTCGATCCCCGGCTGGGTCAGTTGGCATTTCTGTGTGGAGTTTGCATGTTCTCCCCGTGGTTGCGTGGGTTTCCTCCGGGTGCTCCGGTTTCCCCCACAGTCCAAAGACATGCGGTACAGGTGAATTGGGTAAGCTAAATTGTCCGTAGTGTATGTGTGTGAATGAGAATGTATGGATGTGTTTCCCAGAGATGGGTTGTGGCTGGAAGGGCATCCGCTGCGTAAAACAAATGCT
>CAIGQQ010033471.1:581330-641975 GCA_903798035.1 Danio albolineatus | reverse complement strand
TATTATATTATATTATATTATATTATATTATATTATATTATATTATAGTTTTTTTTTCGGAATTTGATTCATAATTAAATCAGATAGGATTTAGAAAAAGCTACACGTTAGAATTCACTGCTAATGCTGCTGTGCCACAAAACAAAATTGTCATATTCTGAGAAATTTCTGTACATATATATATTTTAAAAAGATATAATTAACCAAATCCAAATTGTAATCAAAAAAAGTTTAAAACACAATAAACATTTACTGACTTAAATTAAAAGAATAACACTACATCTACATAAAGTGGCTGTAGTCACTACAGAAGGCACTATATAAATATAAATATAAAATGTAAATATAAAATAAAGTATTACAGTAATATGTATAAAGTAAATATGATCTATTGAGTATTGTAAGGCATGCTCTGTGCAGGAGAATGCACTGCAGTAAGAATGACCCATATTTTGTAATTTAATGCATGCATTTTTACTGTGTCTTCCCTCAGGTGTCTCATTTGAAGGATCTTGTGAAGGAGAGTGAAGAAAATCTGGATGCCGCTGAGAGCCACATCTCCTGTCTTAAAGACAGCCAAGAGAAGCTTCTCATCGAGCTGGACGTCACCAGGGCGAGAGTGAGGGAGACAAGCAATCTGCTCACAGATCTACAAGTAAAACACTGTTTTTACCTCCCATTTTAATATCTATATGCATATGCAAAGATTACCTTTTCAGTGAGTCTTGCATTCTGACTGAAATAAGTGATTTAGGGCCAGATTTGCCAAACATGAGAAATTACGTAATTTATGAGGATGATTTATATACAATATGCAAATTAAAGGACGAAGATGTAACATCTCATTTGCATATCGACCAATGCAATAATTGCTGCACAAATTAGCATAGTGGCAAATAAGCAAAGCCGATGCTCAGAAGGTGGTGGTGATCTACTATGACTCGGCAAAGCACAAGATTTTTTTTCATTAACAGTGGGGTGCTTAGAAAATAATGAAAATATATGATGTCAAAGTCTATTTTTATGTTATTTAGGTCTATTTCAGGGCGCCACGGTGGCGTAGTGAGTAGCACGTTCGCCTCACAGCAAGAACGTTGCTGGTTTGAGTCTCGGCTGGGTCAGTTGGCATTTCTGTGTGGAGTTTGTATGTTCTCCCCGTGGTTGCGTGGGTTTCCTCCGGGTGCTCCAGTTTCCCTCAAAAGTCCAAAGACATGTGGTATAGGTGAATTGGGTAGGCTAAATTGTCCGTAGTGTATGAGTGTGTATGGATGTTTCCCAGAGATGGGTTGCAGCTGGAAGGGCATCCGCTGCGTAAAAAATATGCTGGATAAGTTGGCGGTTGATTCCGCTGTGGCGACCCCGGATTAATAAAGGGACTAAGCCGACAAGAAAATGAATGAATGAATGAGGTCTATTTCATTATTTGTGTATTGGCCAAAGAATAGGCATAATCACACAATAGACAAGCTTAACATTAGTGACAAGACAATGACAAAGAGCACCCTTGCGCTCAGCTCACACACCTATTTAGCTTTACTTAGGGTGTACTCACACTAGGCACGGTTGCCTTGAACCGTGCCTGGGTACAATTGTCCCTGCTCCCCTCTCCCCCTCAGCCTGCACTCACACTGCATTTTTACCTTCCGAGCCCGAGCTTGCTAACGCCATCGATCAATGACAAACAGTCAAATCTTTTGCTGAACAGATCTATCGCTTTTGATGCTCATAAATGTTCATGAAAGTCATCATGCTGCACGTGTTAGGAGGTTTGCTGAAGGTGGCAGCTGATGTGCAGCGAGGGGTTTGTACCTTTGCTAAACTTTGGCAGTTTGTATTTATTGAAATGTAAGAATGATTAATAAATTCAAATGAAACAGTCCCTTAAAAGTGACGTTGCATCTTCAGTTTTGCGTTCAGGCACGCTTTGCACTCACACTACATGCGCATTGTGCCGAAGCCCAACTAAATCACGCTCCAGACCACCTCTTCCAAGAGCCGGGCATGGTTCGGATAGCCTAGTGTGAGTGCACTCTTACAGTTAGCCATATTTTTATTTATGTGAGGTAGTCCACTGTTTTTGACAGTTCAGGTGTAAGGAGAAGACATCATACACTGGCTGAGATCATGCTGGTATTAAGTGACTCACCCTAGTTAATTGTTCTAAGTGGTCTTTTAATTTGTGAAGCAAATTAAAAATAATATGTTTGGGCGAGGGCGCCACGGTGGCACGATCACCTCACAGCAAGAAGATTGCTGGTTCGAGCCTCGGCTGGGTCAGTTGGCATTTCTGTGTGGAGTTTGCTTGTTCTTCCTGTGGGTTTCTCCGGGTGCTCCGGTTTCACTCAGGTGAAGTGGTTGAGCTAAATTGTCCATAGTGTATAAGTGTGAATGAGATTACATGGGTGTTTCCCAGTGTTGGTTTGTGGCTGGAAGGGCATCCGCTGTGTAAAACATATGGTGGATAAGCTGGCTGTTCATTAATAAAGGGACTAAGCCGAAAATAAAATGAATGAATGCTTGGGCGATGTGTTCCTCTGGCCATTCACATATATAGCGCCTCCTCCAGCAAACACCACCTGCAATCATTTCAAGTGCATCACTTAAGACATACTTTTGTTAGGCATTAAATAATTGGGCCAATACCCATGATTTGAGGACCACAAAAGTTAGTAAATTGCATTCTGTGATACGTTTACTTTCCTCTCATAAAATGTGTATCTGACTGGAAAACACCTGCAAATTCATTAAGGTCAGGTTCAAAAAGAGCTGTGTCCAAGCCCCTTTCAGCACAATTTTTTTGCTGCGTGTCTTTAGTAAATACTGACATTAGTGTTGTTTTACCGCCAAAAAGACAGTCTACGCTGGTGCAAGCTGTTAGTAATCTGGCCTCTAGTGTTTAGAGATGCTGATATAAAATGTTCAAGTTCTTTCACGCTTTTAGAAGCATGAAAACCACTGACGCATTTCACCGTTTAGAGACAGAAGCAGGAATTCAGCCTGGCAATCAGTGCAATAGGAGACGGATAATGGAGCGTGGCGGAGATGTTTAAAGAAAAATTAAGCCTCATTCAATTTTTAAGACGCCCCAAAAACAGCCCCTTTTGTTCTGTGTCGAAGTCTGAGAAGTGCAGGAAGAGCCTGCATGTCTAAAGACGCCGTTTGTGTAAATCGGCTCTACTGGAAACTGCTTGTTCTTTGATGAATCATTATCCACACACAGGAGGAGATCGAGACCCAGAAACAGCAGCATGAAGCCAGAGCCATTGCTATCAAAACAGAGGAGAAACAAAAAATGGACAAAATCACAGAGGAGCTGGATCTCAAGTGGACCGACGCTCTGAGGTGATGCACGAAACATTTGAGTCACGCATTACTGTACACGACACCGCTAAAAACAGCAACACGGGTCTGTGGACATTATATTACAGCAAGACAGGGCTGGTGATTGGAGTTTAAAAAAACGGAAGAGTTTTCATAATACTTAATAATATTTTAGATTTATATGTGATTGATTATCATGGGCGACAAAGTGGCTTAGTGGTTAGCACTGTCGCCTCACAGCAAGAACGTTGCTGGTTTGAGTCTCGGCTGGGTCAGTTGGCATTTCTGTGTGGAGTTGGCGTGTTCTCTGTTTGTGTGTGGGTTTCCTCCGGTTGCCCCCACAGTCCAAAGACATGCGCTATAGGTGAATTTAATAAAATTGTCTGTAGTGTATGTGTGTGAATGAATATGAATGGGTATTTCTCAGTACTGGGTTGCAGCTGGAAAGTCATCCGCTGTGTAAAACATATGTTGGATAAGTTCATTCTGCTGTGGCGACACCTGATGAATAAAGGGACTAAACCGAAGGAAAATTAATGCATATACTGTATATATCGTCTGAGGACCCCCTAATATATTTCACTCTATGATCATTTCTTATATCACTTATTGTTTAACCACCACAAGCTAGTATTACTACTCTGAAGCCACTTGAGTCTTTGTATAAACAATCTCTAAACACCCTTGATAAGAAATCAGTTCAATTGTTCAATATCAAAGGAATACAAAAATAGCCATTCTTGGCTAAATCTGGCATATTTTACAGTAATGTTATTAATGTAATATTATTGTCCATTGCCCCTGTAAACAAATTAAGTAAACTAAAGACAACTAAACGTACACAGTTTTTGTGTTCAAAGTTTTCTGTAATGTTGTATTTGAATATGCAAATTAAACATTATTTATTAAAATATGCCCTAATTTACATTTACATGAACATTTGATAAAATCAGGTTCATAATTCCTGTTTCTTTTTTGCCAATCTCTTATTGTTTCGGTAGGAGTGACGCTGACAACGGTGTTGAGGATCCAAGTGCAGATTTAATATAAAAGTAGTACAGCGGTGGTCATCAGGGGCAAACATATATATATACAGGCGATCAGAATCATGGTCGTAAAACAGGCAGAGGGTCGAAAGGCTGGCGGCAGGCAAGGATAAACAGATATCAAGACAAGGGTCGAAACACGGCAAACCAGGAACAAAGGTCACAAGGTCACAAACAGATGAACAATACTCAGCGAAGACAGTGTGTATGTGCTGCTTATGTAGTGTGTGTGATCAGTCTTTGACAGTCCTCCAGTGGTGTGTATGCAATCAGTCTTGATATGGAGCAGGAGTGTGTGTGTGCGCTGAATGACTGGAGTTGTAAGTTCTTTACCAAAACTGTAGTTCCTGGAAGTGTGTGTGCCAACCAGCGATCTCTGGCTGTAGAGATCGCTGGTGATCGTGACACTTATTTTATCACTTCATAATTTAGAAAATACTTTAAACAGCCAGTAAATATAAATGCGTTGAATAAAGTGCAATCAGGCAACTTATGTATGAACACCTTACAAACAGATATGAATGAAACTAAAGTTTGATATATGTACAGCAAGTGCTACTGAGATGGAGATTTAAATATGTAAAAAATAAATTAAAATATGTATTGTAATTTATTGATAGTACCCATATGGATAGTATTATACAAGAAACACTTTAAAAGTGCATTTTGGATGTTGTCTTTCCATTACACTGAAAACGCACTCCAGTGTCTAGCTTTAAATTGAATAATCTGTGACTGTATGTATTGTTTGGTTTGGTGGAGACGGCAAATCAAATCTAAAACAACAATAAAAAAGGTACCAGTCTGTCTTGCATCAAAGCCTGTGACAAATCCTCTTACGCAGGCCTGAGTTAGAATTAAAATATGCTAATTACAAGAGTAAGAGGTTAATGTTTATTCTGCAAAATGGCACATGGTATACAGTGAGCTGAAATGTCTTATTAACATTTTAACATCTCACTTTCACTTCCACGCTCTTTAAGTAATGCATCCTTATATGTGTTTCACCCTGTCAGTCCTTTCTTTCTGCGTTTGGTCTCAGGGCTGAGCTGAAGGGTCTTCGGGAGGAGCTTACAGCTGAACATCAGGCGGAGAAACAGGTGGCGCTGACACAACTTTCCCAGCAGAGAGACCTGGAGATGATGGCGGCCAGAGAGAGCTGGCAGAGGAAGGTGGAGGATCTTCTGGAGCAGGTAAGAGAAGGACATGGGGCATACCTGGGGGGTGTTGTGGTGGAATGGTCAACAAAGTTGTGAATCAGGGGGCTGTGGTGTTAGTACCATGGACCGGGTTTCGGATACTACTTTACAACAGTTGACGATCAGGAGTAATGTTGTTGGAGAGTTTACCAAAAAGATGAGGACTGACAAGGGGGGGGTGGAATTACAGGAGTTTTCTGGGAGGAATAACAAAACGGGAGATGGGTGTGAAATGAAACGAGAGACTTGGGAGTGTTGGCAGGTATGACATGGGGACCTATTATACACCCTGCACATTTTGGCTCCAGATGCAGCGCAAGGAATCTTTTTTTTTGTGCTATTTTCAGACTGTCACATTTTGTGCCACATTGTTTAAATAGCTAATGTATTTGCACCATTTTGTGGACCTATGGGCGTGCTGGCCTGAAAAGGAGGTATGTTAATTGTTGGCGCGTTGCTATTTTAAGGCAACTGAAATAGACAGCGCTATTGACCAACTAAAAGCTGGTCTAAAGTAAATGGCACAGAGTATTTATCATTTAAAGCATGTTAGTTATGCACCTATGTGACTCCAAAACATGCATACACATTGTGATGCACAGCAATATACAAATATCTTTACACATGAAAAAGATTGAAGGATTAAAGTGTTAAAAATGAAAATGATTATTTTCTACATAAATATTTAAAACACTTTATATTATGGGGGTTGAAAGCCAGCTTGGTTGTAGTCAGTTTATTTACAACAATATGCATTTGTTTAGTGTTATTATTATTATTATTATCCCATGAAGGTGAATGTTCATTGTTCAATTGTTTACATTTAACATTTCAGATGTTAATTCTACAATTTTGTAACCTTTTCATTTCCAAGAAGTACAGTTGTTTTTGAGTTTTTGTTGTTGTTGTTGGTTTTTGTTGTTGTTTTTTTGTTATTTGGATAAATATTTGGGTAAACAATATATATTTTTATGAATACAAAAGTAACCAGACAAAACAAAAATAAAAATAATTTTGCCACAATTTGTGTATTTACAATTTCGTAATTTTTTGTGTTCCGATTACAAGCAAAAAAAACATAAGAAAAAACAATAAATGTAGCCAAACAAAACAAACAATTCTCATAAATGTAGCAAAAATATTGACAAATCAAAACATGTGTTTGTACATAAAAGAAATGTAAAAACAACAATGCCATGTATTGTACATTTTTGCGACAAAATAAAACAAACATCAATGGGAAAAGACCCAAAATAACAAATCAAAGCAACACCTTTGTTAATTTATTTGTTTTGCTTTTCAAGTCTTTTATATACACAATGTTGTTTACAATCAAACAAAGCTCTAACAAAAGAACAAACTAAATGCAGGAGATTTTTGTAAAAAACATTGTTTGTATTTAGACTTTTGTAATTTTCCCCCCATGTTCTCCCCATGTTGGCATGGGTTTTCTCCACTGTCCAAAGAAATGCGGTGTAGGTGAATTGAATAAACTAAATTGGCTGTAGTGTGTGTGTGTGTGTGTGTGTGTGTGTGTGTGTGTGTTAATGCAAGAGTGTATGGGTGTTTCTCAGTACTGGGGTATCCGCTGTGTAAAACATATGCCGGAATAGTTGGTGGTTCATTCCACTGTGGTGACCCTCGTTAAATCAGAGACTAAGCCGAAGGAAAATTAACGAATAATGAATGAAATTAATGATTGAAATGAAATGAAAACATTTTCCCCCAGAGTTCTGATAACAAAAAAGTAACCAAAAACATAAGAACAAACAATAAATGCAGCTAAACAAAACAAACATTCATTTAAATGTAGCAAATGTTAATTTAAAATATTAAAAACCAAAACAAATGTTTGTAAAAGAAATATAAAAACAAAAATGTCTCGTATTCTTTATTTTGCAACAAAATAAAACAAAAGTCAAGGAGAAAAAGACCAACAATATAAACAAAAGCAAATGTTTTTCACATTTTTTGTGATTTTTTTTTTCAGGTTTATTGTATCATAATTATCTGTATAAACAATATTGTTAAAAATCAAACAAAGATCTAGCAAAAGAACAAACTAAATTGTGTACAAAATTTTTGTAAAAACAAACATTGCTTGTATTTTACAATTTGGTGACATCTTCCCCCAGAATAACACTTATTTTTCAAGTTTCTTGTATCATAAATATTCATATAAACAATGTCATTCATTTTCCTTCGGCTTAGACTCTGATTAATCAGTGGTCGCCACAGAGGAATGATCCGCCAACTACTCCAGCATTTGTTTTACGCAGCGGATGCACTTCTAGCCACAACCCAGTACTGGGAAACACCTATACACTCATCCACACACACACACTCATTCACTACGGCCAATTTAGTTCATTCAATTCACTAACAGCGTATGTCTTTGGACTGTGGGGGGGACCCGAGGATGCGGAGGAAACCAATTCGAACACAGTAAAGCACAATATAGTGAATCCAAAAAACAGGCAACTAATCTGTATGTAAATATATATTAAAGAGCCCATATTATACATTGAAAAGGGTCATATATTGGTTTTGGGGGTCTCCAACAGCAGGCTGATCTGATTGCATGGTCAAAAAACACTTTCATTGTCTTATAATATGCATTTATTTTTACCTCATTATCCCAGCGACTCCTATATGAATCGTTCAGCGATTCATTTGTTCCAAAACCCCTCCTTGGCGCGATGCTAAACTGCGCTGATTGGACCGATGACTCAGTCTGTTGCGATTGGTCGACAGCGCTCAGCGTGAGATAATGCCCACCACGGTTTATCAACATTAAAGTCATAGCGTGTGCGTGAGCTAATCTGCTAACACTCGTTTTTATCGGGAGTCGCCCGTATTTCAGACACCTCACCCCGAAAACTAACCCCCGATCTCCCAGCATTTAATTCTAAACCAGAAGTAAAAACAGCGACATACATTCAGTATTAGTGCACACAGCGGCAAAAGCTGAACCATTATAAACAGCACAGCCGCACGTGTGTAGCAGAGCTCATGGTGGCCATGGCAACGACACACAGCAGAGGAACACGCTCAAACGCATTTTAATCCGTAAACACAGCGGCACGTGCCGCGTTTAAAACGCGCGTTTAGACGCGATATGAGAATACAAGTTAACCAGAGACACTACAAGTGGTTACAAGTTACAAAACACAGTTAAATGCATCATTTACAAGCTGGAGAAAACAATGAGGCGACCGTTTTAATCGCACTTACTCACACTTGCTGGATAGCAGGCCAGGGAAATGTCCTGGTGCTCCTAATCCTCCGTTGTAAGCACTCCTCGGAGGGGGAACAGCTCATGGCTGGGTTTAATGCAGAGCTATTTCTGCAGAAACTACTAACTCTTCAAAGTCTCATCTCTGGGTTCTCTGCACACTTCCAATATCCAGCTAAGCACGGTGCTCTTCACTGTGTTGCCAGATGTTGCTGACTGATTTCAGCCCAAACCCTGTCCAAAAGGTTTTACCTGCACAATCAAATTGAAAACCGCCCGATCTGGCAACTTTTTCACACCGCTGTTGTTTGTGAGTGGGGTTGGGGATTTAGAATCTGCGTGCGCATAAATGGGCGGGGCTTATGTTTCGTTTTCACGTCATGCCGAAACGGCTAAAGACTCGTTAGCACGGCAACTCATTTGAGGAACTATGAGTCGACTCTTTTATAGATGAATCAATAGTTTTAAACACTGTGCACTTTCAGATTTAAGCCTTAGCTGGACATTTCACTTCACTTAGAGCTGTGTGACACACTGCATACAAGCTCATTTTCAAAAACCCATAATAGGGGCTCATTAATAGACCTTTGTTAACTTCAGAGTGAAACACATTATTCATTTGTCATCAACCGTATGTTAATGCCCTATAGTTTCTGACACCAATACTATGAAGATTTCTGAATGAAATGTCTTTGCAGCATAGTTTGAGCTTGGATTAAGTCTTTCTTGCATTTTGGATATAGAGTTTTAGCTACTAGTATCAGCTTATCATTTTAAAAGAGCAAAAGGACGTACCTGTTTTCCATCATATGTCTTCTTGAATATGTTAATTTAAAGCTGTGCGACTTGTGAGACTGAACAAAGTCCCATAGCTGTGATTCTTATTTGAGTAACTGTCATCCACTTTCATCAGTCATTTAGCTCAGACTGAAGTGATGTTCACTTTGATATTCTGATGCCGTCAAGGCTTTTCAGTTCTTATCATGCAATACCAAGCAAACCTGTAAATCCTACCAAAGATTGCAAAGATATTTAAAGGAGACATACATATATTATGCCTCTTTTCACAAGGTGTAAAATACATCTCGACAGATCTGTGCCTGTGAAGTTTCTGCTTAAAATTCAGTTCACAATTCCTGTCTATCTGTCATTGTGTCTAATGCTTTTGCATCTTCATTAACACTTTTAATGCTTTCACACTGTTTGTTTGCTGCGTTTAAACATCCGTGTCTTGTGGTCAGTCTGTCTGGTGGGAGTTTTCTATGTTTGATTTGATTGGATGGGAATCACAGGACTGATCACAATCATCATAGATAAAAAAGATAAACATATAAAGTAGTGACTGCAGATTGAAGAAAAACAGCGCAGTAAAAGTACAAATACTATATGACACTAAAAAGTTTACCCAAGTAAAAGTACGCATGAAGAGTTTTGATACAAAAACCTCTAAAAGCCATTTAATATTTTCTTCTAATATTAGCATTTTTCTCCAGCTCCTGTGTGTAGGCTCAGTAATTTTACCTTTATAGTGACGAACAAGTTCTTTTCGTTGCCTTTTAAGTGAAATAACTGAACATAAACATAGGTCTTAACAAAAATACTCATTGTAGAAGAAAAAGTAATATGGCATTTACTAGGGTTGAGCGATAACAACCAATTTGGTACGATGTCTAATGTAAAACATCGCGATGGACGATGGCATCGTCATCATAGGCGGCGGTGAATTAATTATTTATAAATAATTATTGAATTCATAACAAATAAATTATGTGTAGCCTACCGTTTCAACTACCTGACACTCATGCTCTTTGTTTTACCCACAATTAAATCATAAATAAATAAAGATAAGTTACACACAAATTACCACCTCTCACTCACTTTTTTCGCAGAACTCTGGCATGAATGGGCAGAGTGATCTGTGTTGTTATAATGGCGTCAACAAACTTGGTTGTTAAAAAAAGGTGCACAACCAACAACATCTGAGGTTTTCGCCAAAATGACTAAGTACAAGCGTGAAAACGACAGACTGAAGCGGTGTACTGACACTGTGACATGTTACCTGATAGATTCAAAAGACAGAGGAGTCGTTAGATAGAGACAAGATGCGTTAAATATCATGTTTAACAACTATAGTAAGACACGATCCAGCGGTACATCGTTTTTAAACTGTCCGATGTGCACTGCTCTCTGGGGTTTTGTGCTCAAAGTACCCGCTGACTGCCTGGAGCTCAGATGTGCGCATATGCTAGAGCGCATGACAGTGTATGATGTAATGTGATGTGATGTGCGTTTTCAGTGGTATAGTGTGGACGGAGGGCTGTTCAGAAATGCTAGATGAAACAGCAGTGTGGACATGCATCGTTTTCTTTCTAAAATGCCATTTTAAAACTAGTACGTATTAGCGTAAATGGGGCCTTAGTGTGTATTTTTCATCAGCGGGTTGCTGTTGCGACAGGGTCAGGGTGGAGGATCGTGATGCCGGCTCAGCATCATGATGTCTATCGGCCAGTGTTGATGTACGATGGCATCGTCTATCGACCCAACCATAACATTTAGAGATTTTTGCATCTGAACTCTTTACATAAAAAAAACGGTCAACTACAATAATTGTAATATTTGTAATTTGTTACTTTACACCACTGATGGGCTGTCCTTTTTCATGTTTTCTGGGTAGGAATATGCACTGATCATCTGATTATATCACTTTAACACAGACAATGTTCCTCACTGGTGGAATGATCTTCCCGATCCCATGCAGGATGCTGATTCACTGGTATCATTCAAAAGACAACTGAAAACCCATCTCTTCTGCGAACACTTGAGCAATTAACATAGAAAAATTGAAAAAAATCACTCCCCTTCCCTTGGATAAGCAGCAATTCTTGTTTTATTGCCTCTTCAAACTGAATCGCTTAATCCCTCTTTTGCAAGTTGCTTTGAACAAAAACAACTGATAAATGACTAAATGTAAATGTAAATACGTCCTCTTTAAAGTCTACATGAAATCCAAAATGTTCTCTTTGTATTTGTTTCATATTTTGATTGTTATAAATGGCCAGAGTGTATGTGTGTGGATGAGTGTGTATGGTTGTTTCCTAGTACTGGGTTGCATCTGGAAGAGTATCAGCAGTGTAAAACATATGCTGGATAAGTTGGCGGTTCATTCAGCTGTGGCGACCCCTGATTACTAAAGGGACTAAGCCGAAGTAAAATGAATGAATGAATAAGCGATGTATCTGTGCACCTCATTATTTTTCAGAAATTAAATTGCATAATCTTTAATGAAAACCATAACCTTCCCTGGGGGGCATGGTGGCGGAGTGTGTAGCACTGTTGCCTCACAGCAAGAAGGTCACTGGTTCGAGCCTCGGTTGGGTCAGTTGGCATTTCTGTGCGGAGTTTGCATGTTCTCTTTGTGTTTGTGTGGGTTTCCTCTAAGTGCTCCGGTTTCCCCCACAGTCCAAACACATGTGGTATCGGTGAAATGGGTAGGCTAAATTGTCCATAGTGTATGTGTGTGAATGAGAGTGTATGGGTGTTTCTAGGTGGGTTGCATCTGGAAGGACATCTGTTGCGTAAAACATATGCTGGATAAGTTGGTGGTTTATTCCGCTGTGGCAAACCCTGATTAATAAAGGGACTAAGCCAAAAAGAAAATATAAGAATGAACGTTCCCTTCCCCCTCGAAACGACTTTTATTCACTTATGGTAACATGGAATGCCTTTAGGGCGGGGCTATTTGTCATTCAGGGTGGGGCTATCATTATTTTATTTTATTATTTCAGGTTATATGTCTGTCCTACCTTCACAGAAGGCAGTGGTTCAAATGAATATGATACGATTTTGTCTTTAAAAACAGCTCCTTGTTCTTTTTATCAGGGCATCTGAAAACATTCTGACGGTGATTGCGGTGGACAGTAATCCTCCACAGCTGAGTGCGAACTTGTCAGCACTGCCCATCTTTCTATGATCCAACTGTGTCCCAAAGGACAAAATCAAGCACCAATTTTTTTTCTCGTTTCAGAAACTGTTTTAATCGTTCGTACCTCACGATAGAGGGGAAAAAAGAGACATTCTTAGCTTCTGTTTCATTCCAACTTTAAGATTAGACAATGCAGACAAGATCATTTGAGCTTTTTAGGATTTTCATTAAGTGTTTAATTAGTTTAATGCAAAGAAAATGTCCAAAATGCACATTTTGAGTGTTTCTTTTATTGCACTTCATCAAATTTTGTCTGTGGATTTCAAATAAAACCTTTTTAATGCCTATTTTCTGAAAATTAGTTTTGTCTCCCGCACTGAGCCATAAATCTATAATTCAGCAGCACTTACAGTGAATACACCAAACTTCCTATTGATTTATTCATATCTGTATTATGAAGGGTTTTAAAGAGGCATACACTATATTCACATTTATTTTATCCTGCAAAAAATTAATTCAGTGTCCAATCAACCGTGGATAAAGTATACTGTATGGTGATAACTATTTTATTCATTTTACCCCATTCTTTCACCTGAAATGTCTTGCCTTAAGCAGAATGTATGCATCCTGATTTCCCATGATGCAGTGTGTGTTTGGCACTCTCTGTAATGTGACAGTCTGTCTGTCTGCCGCTCTCGAGACTCGCGTCACTGTCACTCTTGTCAAGAGCCTCCAGAAGCTGCTGTGTCAGGCGTCTGCCAACATCTCTTGATGTTTGTCTATTTTTATAGTGCTTCCTCAGGTCATTGCCCTTGATCTCCTGTAAATCCAGAAATCTGTACAGTTTATCAGTGACTGTATATCCATATAAGCCACTAGTTGCATTTTTGTTCTGTTGAAGCAACCTAACATTTATTTGCACTGTCAGTTTAACACCTTGATTTAGTATTATTAATTATGTTAAAGGTGTCATATACTGCATTGATTCAATAAGTTAAATTGTTCTTTGATATCTGCATAGTAGGTATGTACCGTAAGTAAAAAAAATCTCCAGAAACAGTTTTATATGCTTTTATTATTACATAAAATACATCTAGAATCAGAATATATTGAATATTAATATATTGAATATTAATGAGCTCTGCTCTGACGCAGCTCTCTCCCTCTTCCTCTTTCTTTTGGCTTCTGATGACACGGCTGCTGATCAGGTCTGGATGACGTAGAACATGACCTAAAATACATGCAAATATTGAGGGCTTGTTAATGATGCCATCATAAATTAAATGTCCTAATATTGGTTTTATTTGGGGCATTTAGCAATTAATCATTCATACAATTATTCATTTTTTTTTCGCCTTAGTCCCTTTATTAATCTGGGGTCGCCACAGTGGAATGAACCGCCAACTTATACAGCATATGTTTTACACAGTGGATGCCCTTCCAGCAGCAACCCATCACTGGGAAACACCCATACACTCTCATTCGCACACATACACTATGGAAAATTTATTAAAATTTGTAAAAAATGTATTAAACCCACGCCAACATGCAAACTCTACCCAGAAATGCCAACTGACCCAGCCGAGGCTTGAATCAGCGACCTTCTTGCTGTAAGGAGACAACGCTACCCACTGCACCACCGTGTAGCCACAATTAATCATGCAATTTATAATCAGTTACTGATATCTGATTAATGAATTGCGCTTGTTCAACTATACAGTATGATGCCATTAGTTCATGTTTTTAGTTACATTTTTTTAGCTCCACTTTTTTATAAATAATATTATATATTTGATTCATTTATGATTGATCTGAATAATTAATTAATTTAATAACATGCGCTTACTAGCCATTTAAATCGCTTATTGTAATGTTTACTTGATTCTCTAATATACTCTGTCTTAAAATCATCCTTGTAGCTCATTTAATGATGATATATCGGATGAATGAATTTAATAACATTTATTTATATACGTAAGGCCATAATAAATGTGTACAATAATTTTGTTTATTAAAAGCATTTAGCAAATACATTAATTTATTTATTTATTGTTTTTTATTATAATCAGTCTCGACAGCCTTAACATAAGTTGTTTCTATTCTTATTTGTATTATTATTATTTAAATTAAAAGTTAACTGTAGAATTGTTGTCATTTATTTTCCTTTTTTGCTTTTTTATTTATTTTGTGAAGTGTAAAATTCCTAATTTTGAAGTCCAGACAAACATTCCTTTTATGATATTTCTATGAACTCACCTCATTGTAGACATCTTATTTTTACATATGTGTGTTTATTTGAAAAATTGTTAAAGTATCCTCCATGAGATTTGGGAAAGTTGCCTGGAAATAAGATTTGGGAACTCTCTGGAGACACATGGGACAATTGTTTGACTTAAATACAGTCATGCTTAGTCAACAGCACCAACTGATTCAATTCAAGGTCATACAGCATCTACACTACACTAATTAGAGGTTAATCAGACATCATCTACACTACACTAAAGCCAAGCCACATAAAATATTTCCTTCTGTCTCACCAGTGTGTGATAGATGCAAGATAGCAGAGGACACAGTTGTTCACGCCTTTTGGCTCTGTCACTTACTGAATAGATTCTGGACCAACATATTTGACTGGTACTCCAAGGCTTATAGCAGACCTTTTCAACCAGATGCCGAACTTGCCATCTTTGGCTTCTCTCCCTCAAACAATGCAAAAGTCTTTAATGCATGGTCGTGGCTAAAAGACTAGTGCTTAACAATTGGAAATCACATTTACCCCCTTCATTCCAGAACTGGATTTTTGACATGATATGTGTTGGAGGGACTCCATATATTGAGGGATTTAGGAGACTCCATAAGAACATTTTTGGGGTGAATTTACTTAAAAAATCTATATCTCAAGAGCAATTCAGTGACCCCTCTGAGGTTTAAGTTATAAACCCTCCCTAGTTTTAATTTGTATGTTTTGCGACTATGATGCGTTTTCTGTTTTTCTGTTATCATTAAATGTAAGTGTACTGAACATAAAAAATTACGTTTTCCCCCTTAAAGGCTTGTGTTGTTTCATCTCATTTTAAATAAGTAGTTTGAACAAGCAGCAAAATTCATTTTTTGAGTGTAGTGGTATCCCAAAGACATAAATACAGTACTGTTGCCTTCATGGTCCATCAAAACAGATGCACTGTAGTCTGTCTGGATGTTACAGTTTGCTTCATTGTGCTCCTTCAACCTCAGACAATCCTTTGTCTTTTAAGTCCCTGGCTAGTGTGTTGAGATCAGTCTGTGTGTGAACTGAAATCCAGTGTAGTCCAGGCACTGAGGATTCAAACTCTTTTTTTCTCTCTCTCTCTCTTATTTTTATTGCCTCAGTGTCTATTTTCAGCCTTACATTTGGTGCATGTGGAGATGCGCTGGCAATCTCCTGTTTATTCTCTGCCTGGGAGATTAACAAAAGACTGTGCTTATCATTTCTTTGTCTTAGGCCTCTTTGTCTCTTTTTATGCATTTAAATTTGTGAAGATTGAGGTTCTTTTAGATTCTTTTTTTAGGCATTTAAATTATATTGCTCATCTTATACTTTCTTTTGAGGTAATTCAGGAAATACTGCACTGCAGATGTATTTGTATATTTTACTACCATAAAAATAATATAGCAATTTAGTAATCTATACGGTTTAAATAGTATTTTAGAGACTATATATAATAACTGAAACTTTCAGTTCAGTTTACTTTATTTCAAGTTACATTTCAAGTTATGGGTTTAGTTTCAGGACTATTACAACTCTGCACTGAGAATTGCAAGTGGTAATAGTTTGAATTAGTGAATTAGTATTCATGGTTTACTATTTTTGCTAATTATTTCTACAAAGTAATTTGCCTGTGTGTTTTTGTCACTTATATTTATTAATTGATACATTTTTATTATTATTTTATGATTTTAATATTATTTTTAATGATTGATTTTTTTTATTCAATTTTGTTCCGATATTATTAATTTATTTTAATAGGTTTTCTTAATTCTTTGTTTTTTGTTTTATGGTTTTATTGTTTATACAATGCCCAGCAAAGCTTAAAGAGCCCCTATTATGCATTATAAAAGGTCATATTTTGGTTTTAGGGGTCTCCAACAACAGGCTGATATGCATGCACGCTCAAAAAACTCTTTAGTTGTCTTATAATATGCATTCATTTTTAACCTGAGAGATACATTACAAGCATGTATCTAAAATAGATGCATGATTACAAGCCGCACGAAGTGATTACACGTTACAACACACAATTTAATACATATTTTGCAAAACAGCAGAAAATGAGGCAACAATTTTAATCACATTTACATGTTCTGTAGGAAGGAGAAACACTTACAGGATCTGAAGGGAGAAGAAACTGGTCCATAAAAACTGTGTAACAGTTACTGACAACGTTTCACACATTAGTAGTCTTTACTGATCCTTCCTTTAATAACAAACGACCAGCAAATCCCGCATTGCAGGGTCGGTTATTGTATCAATCGTCAAAAAAATGACAGGAACGAACACAGCGCACGGTTGGCTATACTGTTTTATTGTTGTGAAAATGAACTTCAACCTTTGATTGCCCACAGCCGCGTCTCTGGCCATCTGTCATTGATCGTAATCTTCGCGTCATGATCAATCCCATGATCCCCTGTGCTCCAGTTGTGTTTGAAGGGAAAGACGCGTCCGAACGAAGGACAAATCATTCAACTCTGAGTCAACTCCATAGTTTAAAACACGGTGCATAGTGCAGTTTCTGATTTAAACCTCAGCTGGATGTTTCCATTCACTTAGAGCTGTATTACACATAATAGGGGCTATTTAATAATATGGTCCAAAAATAGTACACCCAAATCAACCTAATAGTGAAAAATATCAAATAAAATTTGAATAAAGAGGAAAAATCCAGAGAAACATAAAAAAATATATAAAATTTATTTGATATATTGTAGTTTGTAATTTTTTTTCATTTGAATCTAAATGTGTTCTCTTTCTATTCCTAATGATATTCAGTGACCAAACGCCTATTTTAATAGTTTTGTTTAAATGCAGCAAAATATATATTGTCTATAGTCACTGTGAAATTGGTCAAATAGTCATTTTTATGAGAGGTTGTACTCAATTATGTTGTACCACTGTATATAATTGAACTATAATACCCCTGCATCAGCCAAAATTATTTTAATAGCATGTTGCATTCATCTGATGTCATATCTCATTTGTAAAACATGGCTATTTCTGAAAGGATTACTGATCGCTCCTGGCATTGTAATTTTTCATTCTCAGCATAATGACTCATGTCCCGTACTGACTGATGCAACAGTAAATTATTTCAAGTCACTGTTCTTGTTCTTGCTGTGACATTGACTTTGAATCCAAATCCCAATGCTTTATTTTTTTCATTTGTCTCTAAAAAATCAGCTACTTTTGTATAGCTTCCAGCCTGTTGTCTGCTTCTGCTTCACCGGTTCATTTAAGACATGCACAGTTTCCATCTCTCTGAGGGTTCAGCCGTCAGATGTGTGCTGTTAAAGCTAAATCAGCTCATAAACGTAAACATCCGCATAGACTCAATGTGGAAATGTATGCCAATATGCCTTGCCAATAAGATGATGTGTTGATTATGAGCCTGCAGTAACTTACTACTTTGCCAGTATAGTGCATCAACAGTAGGGCTGCATTATTAATCAAAGGCCATTTTCTCATGCACATTTTGTGAGTAAAGCCAGTTCTGTAATCAACAGTAAATCTCCAGCACTGCTTTCAGATGAAGCAAGGTTTATTAAATAGGGTCATTGTTCACTGACAAGCTATGCAAAATTGCAGACACTTTAATCAGCATGATTCTGAAATCATTCTGTGATTTGATAGCTGTTTGCATTGTTTTTGAGTGATTTATGACTGTGTTGCTGTTACATATGAAAGCATGTGAAAATGCTGTATTTTTTTCCAGTTTTATTTTCATTTCCTTCTTTCCTTCCCTTATTTATCAGAGGTCACCACAGCGGGATGAACACCCAACTATTTCAGAATATTTCAGTATTGGGAAACACCCATACACTCTCGTTCACACACACTCATTCTCATACAATACGGCCAATTTAGTTACTCCAATTCACCTATAGTGCATGTCTTTGGACTGTGGGTGAAACCGGAGCCCCCTTGAGGAAACCCACACCAACACGGGGAGAACATGCAAACTCCACACAGAAATGCCAACTGACCCAGCCAGGACTTGAACCAGCATCCTTTGTGCAGTAAGGGGACAGTGTTAACCACTAAGCCACCATGCTGCCCTAGTTTTATTTTTTTAAATATATGTAAAACAAGTCACATCGTACAATCATGCCCTTTTTTTACTTGACCAAAAACAAGCAAAAAAGAAAGCTCAATATAAAAGAGATTAGAAAAAATAACAATGTAACTATTAGCATATATTAGCATGCAACTAAGAAATGGAACGTAGATTCACTATAAAAGGTTTCCAATTTTTTTCAGTCCTTGGTAAAGTCCTTGGTGATCCTCTGACACTGAACAGTATTTTCTAAGGGGTGCAGTTGGAATTAAGATACTGTAGTTGATCCAGTGTTTTGTTGATAGAGAGAGAGATGATTTCCAGTTGAATAAAATGCATTTTCCCAGTCATTCCAGCCAGAAGTGTAAAGTGAAAATACCATATTTAAAAATAGTTTTTAGCCCAAACCCATTTTATACAATGCAAATAAAAAGCTAATCTTGCTTAGATATTTTGTCCTATTTCTAGTCCAAATATCTTAAATCTCTTAAATCTAGAAGCATTTTCTAGAGATTAATGACAATATTGCCTTTTTTAAGTTATATTATGCCAAAATGAAGTGAGTTTTTCTGTAAAACAATCATAATAATCTGGCAATGGGGGTAAGCAAATAATTTTTCTTACCCCACTTGCAGATTATTTTACTAACTTAAGGAAAAAACAAGTCTGTACTTGTACCTTACAATATCTTTTACTATAGTTTGCAGAACTGTGCTTCCCCGACAAGATGTGCATGACCAATCCCAGATTGTGAATTTGATTTAATTTTTAGAATTTATCGTGCAGCCCTAGTGAACTATGTTAGACTAGTTTGAAAGTAAAAAACACAAATGACATGAAGTCATAGTCCCAGTTTTCTCATTTCTATCTGTACACAGAGCTTTGTAAGCAAAACTTTCAGAATTCACCAAACAAATAGCCATAACCTGGTCAGAAGCTATAACACAACATACAAGCAAAATAGATATTGAATATTGTCTTATTAGACATGGGCAAAACTGAAATATCATGCATGACTGTGTCTGTGTTGCCAGATCTCTCTGCTGAAACAGAGTCTGGAGCTGCAGATGTCGCAGTCGAAGAGCGCGCTGCAGCAGCTACAGGCGCAGTTCAGTCAGGAGCGCGAACACCTGGCTCAGCAGCTGCAGGAGGTGGCGATGGAGCAGCAGCACAGAGAGCACCGTCTGCAGGAGGCACACTGCTGCGCCATGCAGGACATGGAGGACGCACAGCAGATGGAGCTCTCGGTACCTGCGCATTGCATACAGACTCAGACACAATCACATGAGCACCTGGGGGTACAGTCAGGGGCAGTTTGAATATTTTTGACCCTTTTCAACATACCTTTTTGTTTGAAAATGTTTACAATCTATACTAAAGTTCAGGGGCGGTTCTAGGATTTCATCCTAAAGCCTGGTTTATACTTCTGCATCAATTGATCGCAGTGACCCACGGCACATACAATGCATGTTGTTGTGCATTTATACTTCTGTTTGTGTTGCTCTACAATAACACTTCCAAAACGCCAGCTGGCAGTGAGGTTTTTATGTTCCTCTGTGTCGAGTTTCTTCACTGGTGTTTTGTTTTTTCTGAACGCTACCTTAATGTACAAGTGGCTCAAACTCTCTCATTTTGAAGCAGGAACTGGCGGATGTGAAACAACTTTAATCATAAGGTAAACACAAAGCAACAGTTTCCATCTAGAGCTCCTTCACAGGACTCTACACTTGTAAACACTTGCTTCATCGGGCTCGCGCGCTCACAGTCTCGCCCACACTCTTCAGCGCAACCAAGCCAACCAATCACAGAGCTTGCGCTATGCGTCATTTCAATGTGTAGTTACATTTTTTGAGAAGTGCGCGTCGGCGGCCACGGTGAGGGCTATGTGACCATACGCAAGCTGCGCCGGAGCATAAGCGTGCGCTTGATGCAGAAGTATAAATAAGCCCTAAGGAGGCTCAGCCCTCGCTAATGTGGTTGGTAATGCTAAATGTATAAATGTAATAATCTTGTAAACAAAAATACAAATACATTGTTTATTTATATAAATCTCATTTTCAGTTTATGATACAATAACTCACTTATAAAAGATTAATGTTTAATTAGTAGATGATTCCTTTTTTTTTTTTTACAAAATTATTCAATTGTATGTAGCTCAAGATTGAATCTCTCTCTGAGTCAAATGCAAATTGGAATGTACCTCTGAGATCATCAATCTTTTATAAACATTTACAAAAGATTAATAAACTGTGATTATTAAAAAAAATGGGAATCTCGATTGAAGAAAAAGAATTTACAAAAAAACCCCACCTTAAACACCTACTGAATCCAATTGTAATGATTGCATAGGTGTTTAAACTGAGATCCCATTCTTTTTTGAAACCACTAATTTTAACTATTAAAGAAAACAGCAGCAGAAGTCTCTCCTAAATTGCCACGTACAGCAAAATAGCAGAAAATTAATAATAAAAAACTTGGGTTACAGTTTTTCTCATCAACATTCTTTCCAAATTGCATTTTATTAAAAAAAAAGCTTTGAATAGTTTAAAAATTGATGGTTTAGGGGGTTAAAATGACGTTCATAGCTCCAAAAAAGGGTCTACAACCGCCCCTTAAGAGGTTATTTGAAAAGTAAATAATCAAAGCATGATAAACCTGTTTTTTGTTCTTCATAGTGAGAGAAAGAGAAAAGGTTTGAGGCCAGTAGGTTTTGCAAGAAGCTTTATATGTTTGGCATGGCTGCATTTATTTACTGAAAATACTGTAAAAAAAATAGTATTTTGATACATTATTACTATTTAAAACGTCAGTTTTCTATTTTAATACTAACATTTTATTTATTCAAAGCTGAATTTTCAGCATCTTTAGTCCAGTCGTCAGTGTCACATCCTTAAGTAATCATTCATTTTTTGGTACTAAAAATATTGGTCACACTTTATTTTGATGGTCCGTTTGTTGAATTTAAGTTACATTGCAACTAATTATCATTAGATTATAAGTAGATTGTTAGGTTGGGGTTGGGGTTTAGGGTCAGGTTTAGGGTTAGTGTAAGTTGACATGTACTTGCAAAGTCTCTTATAGTCAGTTAAATGTCTGTTGAATGTCAGTATCAACAGATATTAAGCAGACAGTCTACTAATACTCAAATGGACCATCGAAATAAAGTGTTACCAAAATATTTTGTACTGTTCTAAAACAGATTACAAAAGATTACAAAAAAGATTATTTGACTCATATTTATAGTCCAAAAGAACAGTATTTATTTGAACTTTATTTGAATTAATTTTCCCTTAGGATCCATTTAATGCATCTAAAACCTTACTGAGCTCAAACTTTTTGAACAATTGTGTGCATGATTTGTTGTCCTGTACTGACGATCACCTTCATTGTCTCCTCTTCCCCCTTCATAGTTCATGTCTGTTTGCTTTACTCTGTGGATTTGTCACCCCTGCATTATCACCTCACACTGAGAATCTCCACTGTGCATGACATCCATATGGTAAATTACCCTTCTTTTGTCCTCCCTTGTCTGCCATCTACTCCTAAAACACATTTTAAATATAAAAAAAACACGATTCTCCTCCAGGAAACTGCAGCTGTTTCATTTCAAGACTAAGAATATTTTAAGATCGCAAGCCCAGACATTTGAAGAAGACACACGATGCTCAGTCTAAAAGGCTTTTCTCGCTCTTGCAGCCTCCCTGGTGCTGCGGCCAAGAAAGAAGCTGCTTCTTTAAGCTGATTTGGCCACATTTCGGATTACCAAGTAATGAAAAAAACATTAATAGTCGCTTTCATCTCCGTTCTTTTATGTCAGCCCTTGAATGTGGTTGTTGGCGCTGCATGTTGGAGTGTCTTTGTGGGTGGACTGTGTAAATGTCCTCTCGTTCCTCCCAGATGTGGGGTGGCATGGTTAAATGATTCATAAAATGGCGAAGTGTTGACACTGAAACGGGATGATTTCGTAATTAGGTGATGCTGTACACCATCGACTAATTACTTACTAACCTGCTGTTTTGAAAATCCTCTTAATTCCTTTTCTTCTTCCCACATTTCTTTGGTTAATTCCGTCTAAAGTGGCTTAACGCAGCTGTTTGATGTGAAGGTGGTGCTCATGCTAATGTGATGATTCCCTTCCTAAAATATAATCTATACTTGATAGTATAAATATGTATCTGAACTGGTTATACTGTATATTGGCTATATTTAGGGTGTGATTTTGATTGATCGTGTGTGTGTGTGTGTGTGTGTGTGTATGAACTGGAATGATATACAGTACAAATGTGTAATTTACAGTAATCTGAATCCATTATTAATAGAAAGTAATTTAAAATGCTTAAATTAAATCATTTGATTGTGTTATTTGTTATTTAACTCACTATTAAGCTTTTTAAACCATTAACAGAGTTATTATTATAACAGACATTTTCCACCATTTTGTGCTTTAGCTCTAGATACTAACCTCAAACCAAATACTACATGGTTTCAGTTTCTTTGAGAAATTCACTGAAATATCACAATAGCAGAGCTGACACAATCTACTATTTGTTTATCATAAATGTTTTATACAAATTAATGAGAGACGAATAATGACATACTGCACCTCAATGCCTTCCCTTCACTCGCAGGAGGAAGTGACATTACTTGGAACAAGTCACATGCTTTTTCTGTAATTGCTTTAATATACAGGTAATTGAATATATAAATAATACAGAATAATACAAATAATACAGAATAGAGGTTTCAAGCAAATGTTTGTTTAACTCAGTAAACACCCAAAAAGGATGAAAATTATATTTAATTATTTCATGATAATTGAAGCTGAATGTAAGATTCAGAAACAGTCAAAAATTACTGTTCATATTTTAAAGACAAAATGTCCCTAAATACACATATAAACAATGTTTTAGAGAAAACATGATTATGATTCAAAACTGTTTTTGAATGAAAGAGGATTTATTTATCTAATTTTGTTGAATTCAAAATTATTTCAATTAAAAAAAATTGTTTGAAACATAATTTAAGGTTTATCCTAGAGATGCAAATGTACCTGCAATTGTAGAATCACCCGTATACAGCGGGGATATAAGTATTGAACATGTCATGTTTTTTTCCTGGGAATAATATTTCTAAAGGAGCTGTTGACATTGAACCAGATTTTGATTTAAAAAAAACAATACAAACATAAAAATAAAACAAAACAAAAAATTATATTAAAAAAAAACTATTATATGTAATAACAATGAAATGACACAGGAAGAAAGTGCTGAAATGTGTTTAATACTTTATATAAAACCTTTTTAATGATGGCAGCTTAAAGACGCCTCTCATATGGAGAATGAAACCATTGCTCAAGTGTGAGTTTTTCATTAACTTTAACGGAGTGTAAAACTCTTGATGGCTCTGTGGGTCTCATCTATCAAATCTGATCTTTATTTTGTATTTTCTATTGGATTCAAGTCAGGTGATTGGCTGGGCCATTCTTCAACTTGATTTTCTTTCTCTGAAAGCGTTTGAGAGTTTCCTTGGCTGTGTTTTTGATCATTGTCTTGCTGAAATGTCCACTCTGGTTTCATCTTCATCATACTGATAATGTAGGTATTTACTGAAGCAATAGATATTCATTTACAATGATGAAGGGCAGAGGGCTGCTGAAGAACTACTGAGAGATTTCAGCTGCTGTCTGGGCTTTCATTGCCTTTCTACACCTTCCTTTCTTCAAGTGTTTAATACTTTTACCCTGTGTCATTTCATTTTAACACACATAACTTCATTTGTAAACTAATTCGATTTTTTTGTTTACATACATGCATTTCTTTGGTTGTTACCAACATCTGATCAAAATTTCAAGTCAACGGCACCTTTAGAAATACGTTTTCTGAGAAAAATGGTGACGTTTAATACTTATTTCCCCCACTGTATGTGTATATTATATCTTTTTTTTCTAATATTCACAACAAAATGTGCTCTTGGTGGGATGATAGTACCAAAACACCATTTCAAACACCTTAGCTTAACTAATAACACTGCTTATTCCACTGCTTCACAAGCTCTGTTATTTTCTTAAATAAATGTGAGTCTACTTATCTCAGTGACACCTTTTGTTCTTACTGCATCCTGTTCTATTTAGATGCAAATACGCTCTTTTGTTCAACACAGGCTCATTCTGAAAACGTAGTCCCACACAGCAAAACCCTCTGAGTAAAATTTACTCTGTTCAGAGTGTATTTGGTCCGTCTCTAAATTGAGTAAAAGTTACTCTGCAGCAGAGTTAAAGTTAATGAGACAATGAAAGGATTAATTAAGGATGACTGAGCACAGATGATGAACACCTGCTGTTAATCAGCAAAATCAGAAGAGAAACACAAAACTACAACTTCCAACAGCAGCAGCAGATTCACTTATCACTAAAACACAAAAAGTGGTGGTGTTTTTTATTGTTGTTGTAAAAAATTACATAATCAGTTAATTCTCATTCATATCACTATTTGGAATTTTTTAGAGTGTGGCAGAAATAAGGCTAAACAGGTTGGTAATAGGTAAAGCTGCTGTTTGGGGAGTTGCTTAATGATCCTCTGCTGAGATTTTGAGAGATTAAATGTGTTATATTTCAGTTTATTTCATCTAAGGCTGCTACTGAAGGTAAATGTAGTTTTGTGTTTCTCTTCTGATTTTGCTTATTAACAGCAGGTGTTCATCATCTGTCCTCAATCATTATTAATTAATCCTTTCATTGTCTCATTAACTTTAACTCTGCTGCTGAGTAACTTTTACTCAATTTAGAGAGGGACCAAATACACTCTGAACGGAGTAAATTTTTTGTTTCATGTACGTTTCTGGAGACCGCACATTATGTAGTCAGAGGTACGTATGGCTGTGTTTCATTTTTTACACGAACGCTACCGTATGACGCAGTTTCTTTTCGCACTTACCAGCTGACCACTTACATCCGTGTGGATGAATTTACCACTGCAATCAGTTTGTCCCGCTAGCTCGCCATGTTCGTCTGCGGACTTGAGACACAGGAGGAGTTGACCACGCAGACAGGGTTCGAGTCCAGTGAAGAGTGGTTCCAGAAAGCAGATAAGACAAAAACAGAATCCAAAAAATAAAATAAACCAGTAAATAACAGGGTGAGAATGTAGTAAAATCTGAAAACGTGGTAAAAATAAGACGAGGGCTTTTATTTTTTTTCTGGATTGCTTTTGAAAATTGTTAGTTGGGTTTAGGGAAGTATGTGGGTGGGTCAATCGCTAAAATTTTGGTTGGGTTTGGGGAAGGAGGAGGGTGGGTCAGTTGATTGGTCGGTCAGTCAAACAGTCAGCCGACAGCAGCCTCTGGTGGGTTTACGTGAGAACAGCAGGCGCGAACAGTACTCGCAAGAGAAATTTGAGATCTCAAAAAGCGCACACAGCAGCCTCTCGTAGATTTGCGAAAAACAAAAATCCTAAAATATGTACCTCCCGGGAAGTATTTGGTTGCCTCCAGAAATGTACTTATGACTACGTTTTCAGAATGAGCCTGGGTTGCTTTTGTTTCATGCATGTGATTGTGTAAGTGGATTTCTTTATTTTCCTTCTGTGCGTGTGTATGTAGGAACTAGAGGATCGTCTGAAACAGGAACAGAGGGAAGAGTTGCACGCTTTGAGAGATGCCCACAGACAGACTCTGGATATCCTCCAGCAGCAGTCGGACCAGGAGCTGCAGACGCTGCGCTTTGAGCTAGAAGATGAAGGCAAAGCCATGCTGGGTGAGTCATTCGCTCACATTAACTCCGGCCTACGAGATTACAGCCTTTATGTGGTCATTAAAGTCTTGTAGCGTATTCATATGCACTGTTATCCTAAAGCAACTCGCAGTGCACGTATTACAGAGGAGATCTTTTTTTTGCTGGAGGGTTTGATGATAATAGTTCATAGATCAGTCACTGCAGGGATTTGAACCTATAACCTTTTGGTCACTACCCTAGAGCTGTTACGACTCAATTATTCGCTTAGTAGGATATTAAAGGGATAGTTCACACACACAAAAGTTTTTTAGTTCTATCATCATGTACTCATTCTCCACTTGGCCCAAACCTGTTTAAGGCCATGTCCACACTAATACGTTTTGGTTTAAAAGTGTATATTTTTCTCTCTGTTTTGGTCATCCATCCATACTAAGATGGTGTTTGGCATTAGCCTAATAATACATTTTTAAGTAATCATTTAAAGTGAGATGATTAAAAAAAAAGTTTGACTAATATGGTAGGTTTGTATACAATTCCACTGTATTGCGTTGACAGGCACAGCCATTTGAGTTCTGAAAACCATCTTTTGTAAGCTGTTTGGACTGAACTGCGTGTAGGTATAGTGTGTTCACAGTCATATTGGGGTGATAAAAGACAATAAGTCTCTTTTTTTATTTCCTGACGTTAAAATAGGATCCAAATCCCTCCCATTTTGAGGCCACCCGCAACGTGATGTAGGAGTGCGGTTTCTCCGCCTTGAATTGATTGACAGCTGCATATTAACATGTCTTAGTAACGCATATCAACGAGACAGGACGTACACAAAGCAACTAGGATTAAAAGATTAAAGATGAAAAAAACAATAAAAGATTGGAACATTTTGAGGAAGAGTAAACGGTGAGTAAATTAGTTTCATTTCAAGGGTGAACTATCGATTTAATTGTTACATTGCAAAGGATGTAATTTAATTTAAATATTTGCATTTAATATCCATGATATAAACGATAGTATCCAAGATCGTTGTCAAAAACAGGCGGATGGTTAGTAATAATCAAATGGCAAATTGATTAATAAAGCAAATAATCAGTAACAGTAAAACAAGGCAAGGATCAAACCAAGGAAAGATTAGACAAAGATTCACTTCGTAGTATTACAGAAAAACAGGACTCAGCCGTGAGTGTGAAAATGAGAGGTGTGTTTATATTCCAGGTAATCATTGGTCATCAGCTGTGTTTCAGCTGTGTGTGTGCAAAGCATCATGGTAGGTGTAGTTCATGTAGTGGCAGATGTGTAGTTCTTCAGCTATTTGCATAGGCTAGATCGCTGGTGATCGTGACAGTAATTGTGAAAATATTGCCTATGAAAACTTTTTTGACTTTTTTTTTTAAACAGTATTGAATGTCTCAAATTATTGCAAAGGAACAGAATATGTCACTGATTTAAACTAATTCTTACAGTTGTTGTAGAAGTATTCCTATAATCTGTTTTATTCTGTTTTATTCATTAGAGATATACAGTTAGTACTGAAATTATTCATACACCAGACAAATTCTTTTTAAAATTTTCTTTCCACAATGATGCCTCTTGTACCTCCTCTCATTATCTTTTGAGCAAAGCCTGTGTCTTTTCTAGTAAAAAGCAAACAAAAAACTTAGTGGTCGAATAAAAGTACAATAACTTTTATTTAAACTCTGAATTGCCTGGGGTATGAATAATTTCGAGCTTGACTGTAAGTAACAACAATAAAATTATATTTATTTGTTTATGTATTACAGTGAAGTTTTTCCTTAATCATTAATTATTCATTGATTATTATTATTATTAATTATAATTTCTCAGCAGATATGTTTCCTAAAAAGATAACATACACTCTAATAACAGTCATCTTGTAAAACTCTTTATATTTATGGAAAAAAAAGTCTGAATGCCAGCATTAATTTGTACTGTTTTGTTTGTTTGTGCTGTAGCTTCTCTGCGCTCTGAGCTCAATCATCTCCACGCCACTGCCATTGAACACCTCAGACAAGTCCACTTGAAGGAGAACAATGCTGCCAAACGAGAGCTAGACGACACCATCGATCGCTGCAAAGAACATGTGAGACTTTCTGAAAGTTAATATGCTTGATAAAGCACTGTACCTCAATGCTAAACTAGACAAACTTGATGATGAATCTGGTCTCTTGGTTCCAGTGCTTCCCACACATAGGCTTTACTTGGGCGGGCCACCCAGTACAGTTACATTCAGAATAGTTTTAAAGTTTAGAATAATTTTAAAATATTATTACTTGTCTATAAATCACTAAATGGCCTACAGATATGCTCACTGAATACAAACAGATCACTTAGATCTTTAGGATCATATAAACTAGAAATTAGAAACCAAGAGTTCAGGCAAAGCATGGTGAATCCACCTTCAGCTACTGCACCAGATCATTGTTTCCAGAAATAATCAGATGTGCTCCAACATTAGGCACATTCAAATCAAGACTGAAAACACGTCTGTTTAGCTGTGCCTTTACTGAATGAGCACTGTGCTACGTCCGACAGATCACACTATTGTGTCTTTCTTTTCTTTTTCATTCTTTTATAACCTGTTTTAACACATTTTAATCTTAATAATTTTTATTATTTATTTTTATTTTCTTATACTTGTCTCTTTTATTCCTGTTTATGTTAAGCACTTTAAATTTGCCAGGGTGTATGAAATGTGCTATATAAATAAACTTGCCTTGCCTTGTCTAAAGGTAAAGAAAACTTTACTAAACACTTGGAGCGAACAAAATTATCTAAATTGGTTGCAGAATATTTGTTCAATCAAGAAATGTGCAATCAATTAATTTACCTTATTTTAATAATCTACATGTTTTATTCTTGTATTAATTATAATTTCTGTATTTATTTCTCTTTTGCTGTGTATTTTATTAATTTTATGATGTCAATAAATTGCATATTTTATGCATCTAAAATGTGTTAAAAAATCGAACTATGTTTTGTTTGTCGCATGTAGTTAACTATTTATATGCTGTGGGTAAAAGGTGTCTCTCAATCCGGGTGCCACCGCAAATATATTTCCAAACCTGTGGGCAGCACTGGAGTCTTTCTGAAAGAGAGAGATATTTGATTCAGTTTTGCTCTGGCTTTCATTTGCATCTGGTTACTGTTGATGCCTCAAATGTCTCTATTTGCATTTTGTAAGAAGCTTTTCAGATAAGGACATTTATTTGAGCCTAAACAAAACTACAAAGCCTGCAAAAGATGATTTACATCACTGTTATCTTGAAGTTTCAGCCACAGATCATTTTTATTTTTTCATTTGAACAACGGAAACTTTGCATTTTTGCAGTACAAATAGGAAGATATAATATTTTAACATATTTAGCTTTTTTGACAGCAATTTTTTTGAGAAAATGTAATATATCATTGCACCCCTACAAGTAAGGCTGAAATAAATTACATGTTTACATGAATAACTAGAAATGTCACAATTATGGTGGAAATTTTAGTTTAGGTTAGTTTATTTGTTTACAGGGTCAATGTACATTAATAAAACAAAAAAAATAATTGGCAAAAAATAAAGCAAATAAGTTAAAAGTCCTAAATTAATATGACTAAAACTGATGTCAAATAAATAAATATACTCAATAAAAATAGGAATGAAAATGACAAATCACTGAAATTACTAAAACTAAAAACTACAATTAAATCCAATTTAAAATTATTATATTAAAAATATATAATCAATTAATAAAATTAATAAAGGGACTAAGCTGAAAAGAAAATGAATGAATGAATGAATGAGTTAAATAAAGATTGTGATATTGTATTGGAGTAATACTAAAATAGCACTTGTCTGAAGTTAGTGTTTGTTCTGATTTCTGACATCACCTACTGTCGTTACAAATCTATTTAAATCGGTCTTTACATTGTCAACATTTGGGTCCATCGTTATTTGGATCTCAACATTCTGCAAAATATATTCTTTATATGCTCAAAGAGGGAAAAAAGTCATACATTTTTGGAGTGACACAAATGTGAATAAATAATAACAGTAATCTAGTTTTTGAATGAATTATCCCTTAAAATGAGTCATATTATGCTCTTCTTTTTTTTATAAGATTTAATATAATTTTTCAGATGTGCTCTAATTTGTCAGGTGTTCCAGGAATGCTATAAAGTTTCAGCTCAAAAAAAATCATAATCATTTATTCCACCATGATGTGAATGCCCTTTTTTGGATGGCCAATGCCGTTCTTTGTGTGTGTATTTAAATGCAAATGAGTTGCTGATCCCCTCCCCTTTTCCAAAAGAGGGAGGTGCTTTTACAACATTGAAAAACATAGATCTTTTTTATCCTAAAAATAAAGGTGAAGGACCTCCTTAAATATGACAATAGGAATATGACATTTTGCATAAATATGACCACTAAAATATACCCATAATCCCTCACTTTGATGTACATCTGCTTATGCTGAAGGCCAGAAATTTGCTTGCTGTCTGAATAAAAGCAGATGCCACTTTGCTGCCCATAGTTATGGTTTAGTCACAATAGAGAGACTTGAGTTTGAATGGGAGGTGAAGCGAAGTGTCAGGCCAATATAAAAATGTCTCCAAGCTAAGCTGCACTTTAGAGAAATTTGAAGAATAACCTCGATGAATAAAGTATGAGGTAGTGAATTGTGAATTATGGGACAGCTCTTACCGTGACTTACACCCCTTTCCCATTTTCATATTTGATTTATAATCTCCCTCTCTGTCTGTCTGGGCTAATACACACTGGCGGTCTCACTCTCCCATGTTCGTTTCACTTCAGTTAATACTTCAGCACAATTGAATCCCTTTTAATGTGACCTATATGCATATTTTGAAAGCCCTTGGCACAAAATCTTCTAATGCTTTTTTAAGCGAATCATTCCAAGGCGATGAAATTATGAAAACTGCATCTGCTGCGTTGTTTGTGCACACAGTCATCCATCTGTTTGAGTTGATATCTCTAATATTTTGCCGGTTTGCCGTGTGCAGGAGCAGGACCTTTTGGGTCGGATCTCTGACCTGAGGCAGGAGGTGAGCTGCAGGAAGAACCGCATCGCCGATCTGGACCATGAAATCCACTCGCTCAATGAGACCATCAGCACACTGACCAAGGAGCTGGAGCTCAAAGGGAAAGAAGTTCTGCGGGTGCGCAGTGAGGCCAACCTGCAGATCAGGTACTTGTGAGGACATACAGTTGAAGTCAAAATTATTAGCCCTTCTGTACATTTTTTTTTCTTTTTCAATTATTTCCCAAAGGATGTTTAGTAAAGCAGAAATTTTTACAGTATTTCCTTTAATATTTTTTTCTCTGGGAAGTCTTTTCGTTTTACTTTGGCTAGAATACTGGGAGTTTTTTTTTTCAAGCATTTTGAGGTCAATATCAATATACAATGACCTGCCTAATTACCCTAACTTGCCTAATTTACCTATTTAAGCCTTTAAACTGCACTCTAATCTAAATACTAGTATCTTGAAAATATCTAGTAAAACATTTTGTACTGTCATCATGGTAAAGATAAAATAATTGAGTTATTATAAATAAATTATTAAAACTACTCTGTTTAGATGTACCGTGGGAGTTAAACTGACAACAGAGATAATCTCAGAATATTAACTTCTTGAAAAAAGCAAAACATTATGAAAACTTCTGAAAATGATAAAAATATAACTAAAGTTAAAATTAAAAGTGAACAGTTTAAAATAAATTCAGATTATTAGTGAAAGCTACTATACTGCAGTTAAGTTAATTATTATACATACTATGCTACTAAAATAACTTGATTAAATATACAATAACTCTTCTTAAACAAGTCAATTTGGGACTTTTTTGTTTTACAATTGCAGCATATTTTTAGGCAGTATCCAGCAAAGATTCACAAAACTTCAGTATACAGATACAGGTAGATTTACACTTGCCGGCCACTTTATTAGGTACACCTATTCAACTGCTCGTTAAGGGAATTTTTTTCAATCACATGGCAGCAATTTAGACATGTAGACATGGTTAAGACAATCTGCTGCAGTTAAAACTGAGCAACAGAATGGGGAAGAAAGATGATTTAAGTGATTTTGAATATGGCATGGTTGTTGGTGCCAGACGGGCTGGTCTGAGTATTTCAGAAACTGCTGATTTACTGTGATTTTCACGCACAACCATCTCAAGGGTTTACAGAGAATGCAGTTCGTAAAGGCCTTGTTGATGCCAGGGAGCATAGGAGAATGGCCAGACTGATACGAGCTGATAGAAAGGCAATAGTAAATCAAATAACCACTCGTTACAACCGTTACAACACACAACATATCCAACCTTGAGGCAGATGGGCTACAGCAGCAGAAGACCACAACGTGTGCCACTCCTGTCAACTAAGAACAGGAAACTGAAGCTACAATTCAGACAGGCTCACCAGAATAGGACAATAGAAAATTGGAAAGACGTTGCCTGGTCTGATGAGTCTCGATTTCTGCTGCGACATTCGGATGGTAGGGGCGGAATTTGGTGTCAACAGCATGAATGCATGGATCCATCCTGCCTTCATCAGCAGTATCAACGGTTCAGGCTGATGATGGTGTATTTTCGTGGCACACTTTGGTCCCATTAGTACCAATTGAGCATCATGTCAACGCCATAGCCTACCTGAGTATGATCTTTATAGTCACCAGATCTGAATCCAGTAAAGCACCTTTGGGATGTGGTGGAACGGGAGATTTGCATCATGGATGTGCAGCCGACAGATGTAATCTATTCCAGATTCAGTGGGTCCAACCCGGTACTAGTAAGGTGTACCTAATGAAGTGGCCGGTGAGTGTAGATAAATAATAAATGTAAAAAAAAAATTTACAGTAAAAAACAAACAAATTATTCAATTAATTGAATGAAAAATGAACATTTACAATAAATTCAGACTTTTAGTAAAAGGTATTATAATAATCTGCAGTTTAATGTGCCACTTAAATAACTCATGGTAAAAAAAAAAATATATATTGAAAAAAAGAAAAGAATTGCTTCTTTTTTATTGTAAAATACAACATAATATTAGACATGCTGCCTCAAATGCCAGAGTGAAGAAGTGTACAAACATTCTTACAAACATAATAAATAAGAAACAAAAATTCATAAAACTATAAAAATATATCTAAAACAACTACTCAAAAAAAATGTTAAAAGAAAAAATGTAAGTTAAAATAAAAACAAATTAATTAAATTTATAAATTTAATAAAAATAATAATAATGATAATAATAATAATGGCGCCACAGTGGTGTAGTGAGTAGCACATTCGCCTCACAGCAAGAAGGTCGCTGGTTCGAGCCCCGGCTGGGTCAGTTGGCGTTTCTGTGTGGAGTTTGCATGTTCTCCCCGTGGTTGCGTGGGTTTCATCCGGGTGTTCCGGTTTCCCCCACAAGTCCAAAGACATGTGGTATAGGTGAATTGGGTAGGCCAAATTGTCCGTAGTGTATGAGTGTGAGTGTGTGCGTATGGATGTTTCCCAGAGATGGGTTGCGGCTGGAAGGGCATCCGCTGCGTAAAAAATATGCTGGATAAGTTGGCGGTTCATTCCGCTGTGGCGACCCCGGATTAATAAAGGGACTAAGCCGACAAGTGAATGAATGAACGAATAATAATAATATTATGTAAAAGTTTTGCTCATTACCAACTTTACTAAAAAAATGAAACAGACCCTTTTTATTTTTGTAATATTACCATAACTTAGGCAGTATTTAGCATATATTACTGTTCTTGAATTTCTTCTTTCTTTTTTATTATTAGTAATCCATCCCTAACCTCATATCACCCTTTTTTCACTATCACCTCTTGTCTCTCTCTCAAATAAAATGCCATAAAGGAACAGGAAGTTGCAGCGATCATGGTAATGCTTTCATGTTAAGGTTAGAGTATAATCTGTGAACATTATTATCATCCAAGTTTTTGATAGCCTCATTTTATGCAAAAAAAAAAGTGCAACAGACATCTAGTGCATGTGTGGAATCTTTTTTGTCTTTCATGAGCTACTAAATTATACATTTTTAAAGGTCAGTCTAGCTGAACTAGAAGCTAATTTAATATGAGAAGAAAGCAGACAGAGCTGTTTCCCACGCAGGAGCCCATCGCCTTCAGGCAGTGCTCATCTCAGCCATTTTCCTCTGTTCCAGCGATATAAATGCTACAAGGTCAGTGGAGGTGTCTAGCAGAGATGCACAAACAAATTTCCTTTGGTTTCATTCAAATGAAGAGCTAATTTCTGGCTCACGAAAATAGATCATGCTCTTTGGGGAACTGAGGGGATTTGTTCTTATAAATAATGGAGTTTGTGTTCCTTGGATTTATTTCTGTTCTCAGTATTTGCTCTATTTGTTGACACTACAGTCTTTAACAGAAAGTTTTCACAGTTGTTTTATCAGGATCTTTTAATGGACTCTTCTTAGAAAGAATTTAAAAAGTGCACCATTAGATGTTTTGAATATTACCTTTATGTAGTGTGTAATTTAGCTGTTTGTGAATGTTAAAGATCTTAAGACATTAAAATAGAATCCAAATAATTAAATTAATTGAATGAAATGTGAAAACAAATTACAATAAATTAATAGTCTTAGTACAAACTATTATACTACATTATAATGTGCTTTTTAAAAGGTGCAGTAGGTGACTGTCTTCAGAACAATTTTTTTGTTGTACTGGTTGAAAGTCTCTTCACAGTCCAATAGTACTGATTTAAAGTAAATTATCTAAATGTGTTTATATGTATTTTTATATTCTGGGTAAGGCATAAGACTAAAAAATATACATCCAATTAAAAATTGTCGGGCCGATTATTTCCATAATTCTGATAAGTAACAGTCTGTCAGTAATTGTAGATTTGTACAACTGTGCATCTCTGTTCATGCAGATCTGTGGATGCGTGTGCTATCTCACGGCAATAAGTAACTTTTGATTTAGTGGCTAATTCGTATAATTCGTATGATTCGTATAATTTAGTATGAATTGCTCATCAACCAATGACGGTTGGGTTTAGAGGTGTGGTTAGGTGCCACGCCTCCTTTTTTAAATCATACATTTTCGTACGACGGAACTCGTACGAATTCATACGAATTAGACACTAAACTGGCAAAATGTACAATGCTTACGTTTTCTCGTGAGATCAGGCTGGCACACGCACTGCGGTCACATGGACAGCGGGGAAAACATGCTCAATCAAAACTTTTTAAAATCCTAAATCAGTATTGGAGTTACTTTTGCATGCTGGAGGAAGTATGACACCATGGCTGAAATATTTATTTTACACAGGTAATGTTACTGTATGTTTTAAAACTATTTTAGTCACGCAAAGCTGATGTAGATTTTGTTATGTTACAAATAGGTTATATGCACAGAAGTGTTGTTTAGCCACTGAAATCTTCCGGCAAACTATCGATGTGACTATTTTCATAAGAGACTAGTTTCATAAGGGACCTTTTACAGCATCGATAATGTAGATTATTATTTACTTTAACTACAAAACATCAGTAAATTGCGCTTTTCCGCTTAGCCTGCTTTACTGAGCTGAAGTTGGTTTTATATTCACATGCCATTAGTTCATTTTTGAACAGTGACAACCTGTGACGCGTTCCCTATATTGTTTACCATGATACTTTGAATATTCGGTCTGAAATCGCACGTAAGAATGGTTTATTAATAAGTGTAATTCCTGCACACCGCCGGCCAGCCAGTAAGCATACAGTAGTCGCTTTAAGACAAAGCACATGAGAAATTGAGACATGAGCACATGAGAAATTGTTGTATTTTCAGTGAAAAGGCTATAAACTCTGCTCGAAAAGTCGTTAAAAGTCACTAGATTGCTTCATACGTCAATTTGCATATTACTGACATAATCATGTTCTACTGTTTCTGTTTGTTTAACAACCTATGGTTAATGAAGGGGTATTTATATTTGCACTACGCTTTATCTAAACATGTCAATTTAACTAAATTGATTGCTGTTTGAAAACAGTATATTAATATAGATGTGTAGTTAATTTGCAGTAATCTCTCAGACTTGTTAAACTCAGACAAGTTCCAAAACTGTCACTAAATTATCTGTAATTGTGAACAAGAAAAGAATAAGCGGTAAAATTAAATTGTTAAAATAAAGGAGAAGCAGATCGGTTTGACTTTACAATGGAAATACATCATACGGCCTGTGCTAAATAATTTGCCGTCGATACGCAGAGGAGTGATCTGCTCTCAGGCTGCATGTGGGAAACGTGCTAGATATAATACAGTTTATTGTTATAAAGTTTTCTAACTGGCGAATGACATGATCTAGTGGGTCTCTGTCATTTTTAATGTGCACGTTTGCGATTTCAGGAGGCGTGGTTTTGGGTGACGGGAGGGATTGTGTTTGAAAGATATTATGCTAATGGCTAGCCTTTAGGCAAATCACCTACAGTACTGCACCTTTTAATAGCTCATGATTAAATATTCAATAACTTCATTTTTTATTATATACAGCGTCATTTTAGGCATCATATCTCAAATACAAGAGTGGCTATATAGATATATCTAAAACAACTAATGAAAATGACAAAAACAAATAAAATGTAAAAAGAAAAAAAATATGTTAAAATAAAACACTAATTAATTCAAACTATAATAATATTATAATATAACATTAAACATTTTACTCATTACCAACTCTACTAAAACAAGTAAAACAGGAACCTTTTGAAGCTACAAATGGTGTTTTTTCACAGTTGCTCTATTTGTTGACACTACAGTCTTTAACAAAATATTACAAATGCTGTTTTTTCAGTTATTTCATCAGGATCTTTTAATGGACTCTTCTTAGAAGGAATTCAAAAAGTGCCCCATGAGATGTTTTGGATAGTACCTTTTGTGTAGTGTAGCTGTTTGTGAATGTTAAAGATCAGCCAACTTTGAAATACAGAAATAATAGAGATATTTAACGATATCTCCGATATCACAGATTCTGAGCTGACGGAAATGAGCCGCCAGTTTTGAGTTTTTACAATATCAAATCAATACACTCATACTGGTGCCCAAACAGGAAGAACAAATATATATTTTTAAAAATACAGAAAACACGATGTAAGATGCCATTAAAAAAGACTTTTCTTTATTAAAAAATAATGTTTACATTAAAACTGTTAAAAGTCTGAAGTACAGTTAAAGTCAGAAATTTCAACCCTCCTGATTAATTTGAATTATTTTACATTTTTTCTCTAATTTCTGTTAAACTGAGAGATGTTTTCAACACGTTTTTAAACATAATAGTTTTAATAACTAATTTCTAATAACTGATTTATTTTATATGTGCTGATGACAGTACATAATATTTTACTTGATGTTTTTCAAGATACTAGTGTTCAGCTTGAAGTGAAAGGCTTTAAAGGCTTAACTAGGTTAATTAACTAGACAAGTTTGGGTAATTAGGCACGTAATTCGGTAATTTGGCCAAAAACATACATAGGTTTAGTTGTGATCTGTGAAATAACGACCCAGTTCAGCGCTGCCACCTTGTGCATTAGCTGAGTAGTGTAATGTGACTCAGAGCGCATGTGTGAGCTGCTTATACATTGTATACACGGCTAGAAAAAGAGGCCTACATGAGCCTGAAACATTTGCATAATGTAAATTCTTTTCAGTGACTGCCCACAAACAGTGTTGGGGCTGTAAATGAAGCCTGTTGAGAAGACACTTTTATGCACTTTCATACACAAACCAACTTCATGTTTCATGCACTTTCAAAGGATGTTAAACTAGCATAATAGCAATGACCTTTCCCCATAGATGCTGATAAGTAGCCTTTATTTTTAAGAGAGTAAATGTAAGAACAAACTGTATTGCACATGGTAAAAGGTTTTATCTCCACATAGGGCTCGTGAACAGGATCTTTCCAAGCGCCTCGAGAGGGAGATTGACGAGCTGAACGCTTCACATAACAGAGAGACCCAGATCATGCTGTCAGATTTTAACAAAGCTCAGGAGCTGCTAAAAGACAAGATCTCAGCTCTGCAGATTCTGTGAGTGCCTTTATCTCTGTTACAGACTGAATATCGCATTGAATTGAGTATCAAGACACATGATTTTAATGTAATATCCTTGTGAACATCAGCTTGATGAGTCACGTTAGCTCAGTTGTGAAACCATGTGAGCTGCCTTTCTGTGTGCTAGAGTATAAGCATGCATTGGTTTTCGGAGGCTAAAATGGTACACCAAACATAATTGCTTCTCTTGAGATCACTTGCACACTCCATACATTAAGTTCAAAGCATTTTTTGATGTTTATTATTAAGCCACTTATCATAGCAGCACTCTATCGCCAAATTTAGAAAAAAATCACACATACTTTTAATTAGATGCAATACATAGGATCACTTTTGTCCACAAATGAGAATTTTTCATGCAAAATTCTAGCATGTAAAAAATATAAATACTTAAAACACAGCTCCGAAAAAATTAAGAGACCAAATCAAGATTCTCTGGATTCTATGTTATAAAAATGTCTTCAAAGAAATATCACTAAAACATTTATTTTCAGAAATTTGTCACACTCTATGAACTTTTTTGTGTGTGTGTGTGTGATCAATTTTTTTATTGAACAGTTGTAAATAATTTAGCATACATTGTTAAAGACGAGAATAGCAACCAACTGCATTTTCTATTAATACTCCACCCTACCCACCCCTGACGAAGGTGATAAATAATTAAACAAAAGAGGAAAGAAATCGGAGCCAAAAACAAGAAAAGAGAGAAAAATAATAAGTAAAATAATAATAAAAAGAAAAAAGTTAAAATACATTTAACTAAATGACTAAAGTAAATAAATAAATTTACCTCTGCATTTAACTTCTTACGGGAATTCTTTTAACAAAGGTAGATACATTGGACTTTTACACATAGGTTAAATTAAAAAAAATAATAAAAATAAATAAATAAAATCACAATAGCATATCTTTTATTTTAGTTATTGCACATATCCATGAGGTTATAGTTTTTATTGTTGCATCCTTGCCACAAATAGTTCCATATTTGATATGTTCAAGAACATACACAACCGGTCAAAAGTATGGGGTCTGTAGGACTTTTAAATGTTTTAAAATAAGCTTATCCTGCTTACTAAAGATGCATTTGTTTCATCAAAAATACATTACAAAGTGTAAAATTGTGAAATGTTATTGCACTATAAAATAACTGTTCAAAAGTAGTTTATCATTCAATTTAATAATTTATTCCAGTGATTTTAAAGATGAATTTTCAGCTTCATTACTTCAGTCTTCAATCACTTGATCCTTCAGAAGTCACTTTAATATTAATTAATATTATTATAATTATTATTATTATTATTATTGTTGTTGTTGTTGTTGTTGTTGTTGTTGTCGTTGTTGTTGTTGTTGTTATTATTATTATTATTATTATTATTATTATTATTATTATTATTATTATTATTATTATTATTATTATTATAAAACAGTAATGACTGGAGTAATAATTTCATTTGAAGGTACATACAATAAGTAATAAATAAATAAATATTTAATAAATAACTATTTAACAATTTTATCTTTTTTTACGCCTTGATGAACAGAATGATGTTCTTTATAAAAAAAAAAACTGTCCCTAAACTTTTGACCGATAGTGTATATATCCAGTGTCCAGGGACTGTGGAGGCTGCTAATGTAAAGCTAACATTTTTTAGCTGCTGTTAGAGCAGAACATTATTTTTTCTGAAATAAGGAAAAGTCAAAGGAGGAATTATCATTTAAACGACAAACCTTAGGACAATATGGTATGTCTGATTACAGTATATTCTTCAAAGTCTGTGACACATTTTCCCAAAAGTTATTTACTTCAGGACATTCCCAAAACATATGTTTGTATGTACCTATGACATCCTCTGCGCAGAAATTACAGTTGGGAGATTATGTTAGTTAAGTGATGACTCAATGAACATTTCTTAATAAAAATATATTTACACTCACTGGCCACTTTATTAGGTTCACCTTACTTACACCGAGTTGGACCCCATTTTGCCTTCAGAACTGCCTTAAGGCTTCATGGCATAGATTCAACAAGGTACTGGAAATATTCCTCAGAGATTTTGGTCCATATTGACATGATGGCATCACGCAGTTAATGCAGTTTTATCAGCTGCACATCCAAAAGATTTGCCCAAAGATTGGCAAAAAAAATATCCTCCACATCATTACACCACCACAACCAGCCCAAACCATTGATACAAGGCAGGATGGATCCATGCTTTCATGTTGTTGAACCTAAATTCAGACCCTACCAACTGAATGTCGCAGCAGAAAACGAGACTCATCAGCTGACAGGAGTAATTAGCTGACAGGAGTGGCACCTAGTGTGGTCTTCTGCAGCTGTAGCCCATTCGCCTCAAGGTTGGACGTGTTGTGCGTTCAGAGATGCTCTTCTGCATACCTCGGTTGTAACGAGTGGTTATTTGAGTTAATGTTGCCTTTCTATCAGCAGTCTGGCCATTCTCCTCTGACCTCTGGCATTAACAAGGCATTTGCAACGACAGAACTGCCGCTCACTGCATATTTTCATTCTCTGTAAACCCTAGAGATGATTGTGCGTGAAAATCCTAGTAGATCAGCAGTTTCTGAAATACTCAGAACAGCCAGTCTGGCACCAACAACCATGCCACATTCAAAGTCACTTAAATCACCTTTCCTCCCCGTTCTGATTCTCGGTTTGAACTGCAGCAGCTTGTCTTGACCATGTCTACATGCCTAAATGTAGCTGTTGCTGCCATGTGATTGGCTGAAATTTGTGTTAACGAGCAGTTGGACAGGGGTACCTAATAAAGTGGCCGGTGAGTGTATATTTCACACTAAATTCACACAAAAAAAGTTTAAAGCACAGCTTATTTTGCATTATTTCTTTTGGATAGTACTTGTATTTTGTCCATGCATTACCAGCATAGACTAAGTGATAAAAACTTGATTCAGTATCATATCAGTTAAAATTGAGATACTGATTTTGTCACACAAACCCTAGCAGTCACTCAACTGAGGTTTATCTGTTGTAGTGTATCCACATTGTGTGCACAAAATAACTTTGTAAAAGTTCAACTGCACCATTTTAAAAGTACTAATTAACCATCACTTTTTCGAGCAGTGACTTTATTGACTGCTAGTTGGCATGTAGTTGCAGGTACAAATAGTTAACAATGTCTACAGGAGACCATCAAAATAAAGTGTAGTCAGATAAAAGCTATAAATAACACACTACCTAAACATGTTGGCAGCTTGCTTGGTTTTGTGACGGAGCTATTGCTTTTACTGCAGTATAATGGTTAATGTCTATGTGTGGGGGGTGAGTAGGTTGGAAGGTACAGAGGAGAAGTTCAGGAATAGAGAAAGCCGGCCGGAGGACCTCCAGGTGATTGCAGATCTCAGAGAAATGGTGTCCGAGAGAGAAGCCTTGGTCAAGAAGCTTGTGGTAAGTATGCACAGCTATGGGCCATAGAGGTACAGCACGCTGTTCAAAGTTTTGCATGTACTATTGTAATTCTACACATGTTTTTTTTTTTTTATTTTGCCCCAAAGCATTACACATTTTTAGACAAAAGTCAATATCAGTTCATTGATTTTTCTGCACAGGGCCTTTCGGTCTGACTGTGCCTCCTTTGTTCCAGGATGACAAGAAGTTTTATCAACTGGAGCTGGTGAATCGAGAGCCTGGCTTCAACAAGGTGTTCAACACCAATCCTAATGTCGGGGTCATAAACCCCCTTATAAAGGTTAGAGAGACACAGCCACACTGATCAAAGAGTACCTCTGAAGTCCACGTAAATTGAATTGATCTGATAGTGAAACCCGTAAACCTTTTTAAAAGCGCTCCATCTGTACAGTTTCATGGAATCCATGAATATAAAATAAAAGAATACTTCAAAGGTTATGCCTTATGGGAAGTGTGTTTACAGAGGTACCACTGGAATGGGATGTTATTTATAGTCTTCTACTGTTCTTGTAGTTGGTCTGAGTTTTGCTTTGTGTTGCATAAGTTGGGTTTGTGTGGTTTTCATTGTCTGTGTCTTATATCCATGTTCAAACATCAACTTCTTCTACCTTGCTTTCCAAGTCATAAGTTCTGTTCCAAAACCTAATGTGCATCGTCCATCCTAACCAAGAATAGACCTTGATTCAAATTCCTAAATTTCAGCTTAAAATACATTATTTTTATTAACTTTAAAAACAGTTGTTCTGCTTAATATGCAAAATGTTAATATATGGATGGGTGGCACGGCAGTTAGCACAGCAAAACGGTCACTGGTTCGAGTCCCAGCTGGGCCAGTAGGCCTTTTTGTATCAATATTGCATGTTCTTGGCATGTTTGCATGGGTTTCCTCTTGATGCTCCGGTTTCCCCGACAGCCCAAGGACATGCGGTATAGATGAATTGGGTAAACTAAATTGGCAATAGTGTAAGAGTGTGTATATGTGAATAAGAGTGTATGGGAGTTTCTCAGCATTGGAGGTCCATGAGTTAGTATGCTGAGTTGTGGCAGGAAGGGAATCCGCTGCATAAAAATATATGCCAGAGTACTTGGCCCTTCATTCTTCTGTGGCGACCCCTGATAAATCAAGGACTAGCCTAATGAAAGTGAGTGAACGAATGATTGAGGGTAATATATGTCCATTTGAAGTAAACTGGACTGTTATTTTATCATAAGTGCTTTTTCTAAACATTTGTTTTACCTAAAACACCATCTTTTACTATTTTTTTATTTTGTTATAGCTAATTAAACCTGATTTTAGCATTGCTAGTGTGAAAATCCAACAGTTGAAGTGCATTCTGGAGTTTCCCTAATTGGTCAAGTCTGCTTTGTGCCGTGTCTCTCTGGGGTGAAGCAGGCTATACCTGTGCACTGTAGTAATTCACCTGACATTAACACCAAAGCGGACTTCATTCACCCCAAAGGAAAGATATTTACATTGTCTGAACATCTGTATACCTATATAGTACTATTCACCAAACGAATGTGTAATAATAAATACTGTGTGTATGAGATTTAATTTTTATGTTAATTTTAGAATAACATATGTAGCTCTTCTCTATGGCAAGCTTGTGAATAGTACTATATAGGAATACAGAGCAGATCATATGCGCGAGACGGCACTGACGGCACTAACAAAAGGTGTCAGACCCATTTGAATAAAGCAGAAAGTTCTATTTTAAATTGGAGAAACTGGGTGAGACTCAGGCCCCGTTTACACTACTACGTTTTCGTTTTAAAACGCATAAGTTTTGCTACGGTTACGCCACCCGTCTACACTACGCTGGAGTTTTCGAGGTGCGAAAACGGAGCGTTTTAGAAACGCTGGAGAGGCCGTTTTCATTATAAACGCCGCCGCAGCGTCTCAGTGTGGACGGATATCTTTGAAAACAGAGGCGTGGCTGCTGAGATCCGCTACGTGATTGGGGCTTTGGGTCATTGCGTATCCTTTCCTTATTCGTTAAGCGCACGTGGCTATAACGTCACCGGCAGGCGGCAGACAAAGCCTTCACTGTAAACACTTTATTTTAGATAGCCATGGATGTTTTATATTCATTTGTTACTTTAAGTAACAACTCAACCTCGTCGTCTGTCCTCAAAAAGACCTCTCTTGCTTTCTTTACCATCGCGTTCATCGTTCAACCAGCGTTTGTTGGCTAACAATAACCAAATGGCGAGCGAGACACGTGCTTCCTGTTTATACTTGAACGCGCATGCTCAAGAGTGCGCGAATGGTGCGCGAATGGTCACATGATATACGTTTCTGGTGGCGTAGTGAAGACGGAGATCTGTTAAGACGCTGGGTGAAACGTTAGTGTGGACGCGGATCGTTTTCATGCTAAAACGCCGTTTTAAAACTAAAACGCACTAGTGTACACGGGGCCTCAGTATTACTATTAAAGACTGTGGCTGTCCTGAGTCCGATGTGCTTCTGACTGGCAGAGTAGTGATATAAACAAAACACTATTGGCTGTTTTTGAAAAGGGGGAGGTGCTATCCTATACCTACCTCACCCTGTCTTCTTGCTTTGGTTGATTATGTCAAACATTGAATAATTATGCACAAAAGACTTCACAGACTTTTAAACTCCAGGTAATTCCAGATGGAAACATGCTCTAGATTTTGTAACAGAGCTGCAGTCTGTCATTTCTGTTTCCCTGTCCACATTATATCCATCATTACCTTGCCATCGTAGCTTGAAGCTGCAGTTTGCCATCACCTTCCCACAATCCCTTTCTGTGTGTGTCCTTTTAATGTAGCATAAGAGTAGAAAGCCTGTGAACAGTTTCGCCAGCTCTCCGAACCTAAGCGTTGTTGCGGCTGAAGGGATGTCGGGCAGCTCCATTCCACCTGCTTGCCTAGAGTCTGTCCCCAACTCCCCCATTCACCACCGTCAGCTCAGGTCTAACAAACCTCCGTCCCCGCAAACCCCTCCGCCTCAGGCCGACTCCACCCGGAGGTGAGATTGTCCGAGACGTCCTCGTCCTCACAAGAGACATGCTTAAACCACAGAACTGTCTTGCCATTGGTCGGATCACACCGTCTCAGTCCTGGTTGAAAAGCAGTCAGTCTGTCTGTTGATTGGACGTTTAACACAAGAACACGGCCATGTGTGTCCAGAATGAATTGTGGGTATGCTCGTCTCGCACTTGAATGCATCTTGCAGGTGGAACGGCACACATTAAAACTGTTTGTACTTCATGCTACTTTGATATGCATGACAAACTGTATGTACTGTACCACTGTCCTTATTGTGTATGACAAGAATACATTCACAAGTTGGACTGAAGGTTCACATAAACTGCGTGTGATCACACAATGGCATCGGAATGCCAACGCGAGCATGCTGTTGTTGTCATCACATGTCATCAGTCACGAGTTTGGCTCCGCCCATAAACCAGACTCCGCCCTTTCACATTTCATGCATTTATTGTTTCGTGGTTTTACTCAAAAGACAGGTGCTATTCCTGGTATTTGTTCCTTCTAAGTTCCAAGATGCACAGTTCTGAGAAGGGAGATAATATTAGACGCTTTCTGGAGCGGCATATTTTATTTATCATTTAAAAGGAAATAGTTCAGCATGGGGCCTGGGATTCATATGATGCTTGAACAAGGAGGGTAGCTGCCTATTGGACAAAAGGCACTGCAGTAGATGCACATGTCAAGTTTAGGAAGTGTGTTAACTTGATGTACTGTAGTAATGACTAGTATTGAAAAATAACATACAGTGGCCACAAAAAGTATTTAGACACATACGAACTGCATGGGTAACGCTGTCTGTTTGTGATTCAAAATGTGAAAAATGTCAAAATATCTTCTCTGACATGGTGTATGTTTATACCAATACTTACAGAAAAATGTTGAGGTGATTTTAAAAAGCAATTATTAATTGTTAAAAAAAATAAGATGTTTACAATTGCTTTAGAAGCCTGGTGAAACAGGTTATAAGGTTTGCATTTCTAATACTTGAGCTGCAAATTCACATACTTCCATACTATATAGTACACTAAAAACAGTATGCGAGCCGAGTAGTATGTCCGAATTCGAAAAACAGTATGTGAGAAGTACCCTGATGACCTACTACTTCCGGCGAGATTCTGAAGTGCGCATTAGATTGATGCTACGCTATCCCATGATTTACACTGAGAGAATTCATGAATAGGAGTGAAGCGACGCAACTAAGGTCACTGGTAGGGCATGTTATGATGACAAAATGGTGGATGTAGTATGCCCGACACACTACTCGCATTCATACTGTACAGATTCTTTTCTAATGGCCGAGTAGTACTTTTAAATTCAAACGCAGTACCTACTGAGTTGTAGGTGATTTCGGACGCAGCCGTCCTTAATGTGTTTGGCCAATCATGGTGCACTCAGATGGCAATTGATCAATCAGAGCATTCTGAGCTTTCAGAGGGAGGGGCTTTGTAGAAACTGTAACGCAAACAGGGTGTTTCAGACACAATAAGAACAGTAAAAACTAGCTATGTTTCCATCCACCTATTTTTTATGTGCATTTTAATTACTTAGAGAAGCGTCAGGAGTGTTTGTGCTCCGCGTCTCACGCCTTGAAACGCCACCGCCCGTTCTTCTGAGGCGCAAGTCATTTATTAAATAATGAAAAGATCACACAACTTCTCGTAGCGCAGCAAATTCTGCTTTTTATTTGGCGCCAGTTAATGAGGAAGTGACGATTTTGATCTTGTTGACTCACTGGATGGAAACGCTGCTTTATTCGCACATCTTTTATGCGATATTCCTGTTTTGCTCAAATTTAATTAGCATCTTTGGATGGAAACATAGCTAATGAAATAGAAATGTGTTTTTGAACATGAAAACGTTAAACTGTTCTAAACAAAATAATGACCTCTCGCAGTATTACATCTTTAATTCATCTTTGGTGGTGCCTTATGCAGACAAGTAGAGAATATTTTCAGATTCTCGTGGAAAGGCCTTTTCTGACGGATTCAGTTCACTTTCATTTGAAATAAGCCTTCGAGAAGCTTCTCCTTCCCACAGAGCACAAAAATATGATTTAAAGTCTGAATTTTAAACAGTATTTGCTGCTTTATTATTTAAACCCTGCTTTGTGAGAATTTTTGGTTTGAAAGTTGTACTTGCGTTGTCTTTATTTCATTTAAATGCCAGTTTTAATCTACTGCAACGACGTTCAAAGTGCGGCTTAAGTGTCCACATACTTTTTGAGGCCACTACACAAAAGTATAGCTGTTATGAGATAGTATCGCCATGCAGCGAAGTAGCATCTCAATGTGAATGTATGATCAGGATGTTTAAATTCACTCTTGTTCAATGTAACTGGTTGTGTTTGACTTCTGTGTTTCATGCAGCCCTCGTAAGACTGGGGATCCAACTGTAGCACCAAAAGAACAGCGACCACAAGAGCTATTTTCACAGTACTTCTCCTTTTAAATTTTTCAAGACACTCAACTCAAGAGCATGTGAAACTGCAGTTTTCAATAGTCCATTCGTCTGTTCTTGATATCTCACTGTGAGTTTGTTATTTTCCCTTTTTGATATGGGCATTTACTTGATTTAAAATGAGATGCACACTCATTTCATATACTATTCATAAATGTATTTTCTGGATGGACTAAAACTGTTGGAATACCAATGTCTTGCCAGTTTTGAAATAAATTGCACAGACACTTACATATATATTTGTATGATGCTGTCTTCTTACAATTGGCCAAAAACAGATCAATAAAACAAGCGTGGTAAAAAGACATACACATCTCTAAAATATAGTTTACCCTAAAATCTTTGATTACTTATTCACCCTCGTGTTGTTTCTATGTCAGGGTTGTAGACAGGAGAGGGCTTGGGTGGTTCGAAAAACCCTCCTCACTGACAAAGGTCCAGAATTTATCCCATACACAAGCTCATGTGTCCTATTTTGACTGGTATATCGTAATAAATTGTAAAAATAACCATCAAAAAAGGCTTTAAGACCAAACAGAATCCTCTTTGAGCTGATATAAAGATCAATAAGTGTTGCCTATTAAATGACAATAGGCTAGTTTTTAATTTAAAACATGAACAGCAACCTTTTTTCTAATGATATAGGATGTAATAAATTTGTATTTGAAAATGAAGTATTATTCTCAATTTTTTTTATTGTAAATCTTTAGGAAATGCTTTTGGTACATCAAAAAATGTGGTTGATGATCATCAGACAAGCTAATCCAGCAAAAAAAAAAATGCTTAAAAAGCATTTAAAGGGGTGGTCCACAGTGCTTCACTTGTGAAACATCACAGTATTTTGTCATATTTCTTACTTTAATTATATACAGCTACTCAGCCAACTTGAAAACAGTCATATTTCCTAGTTCCTCCGAAGGTTCGCCCTCAAGAGGCTCTGATTGGTCAGCTAACATAATGTGCTGTGATTCGCGGATTGGCTCCACGTCACCAGGAAGTGTTATGCCCCTAGCACGTGCTTTGCCTCTGCTGTGTAAATACTGTCAGTCAGTGTAACCGTTAGTCACATCCGTTTGAACCTGAATCAGACAGAAAATGAAGAGGACACAGCTAAACCTCATGCCTGCTCTCTAAAATAAAACCTGACAAGTGTCTTTCACATATATTCTTTTTATGAGGATGTGTAAGTAATTTGAAATGGTTTCATATCTTTTGCGTTCGTTATTTGAGATGCAGAAAGCAGGGAAAGCAGCCACATGGAGAAACACTGCAGCGCTGGCATTTGAGCTTTCTCTGCTAAAACATTACAGCACCTCTGTGGCCACGCCCCTTCAGGTTTATGATCTCATTAACCCGGATCTATTTTTTTGCAGTCCCCAAACGTCATTTGCTTTGCTAAGCTAACTCTGTTAAACCCAATGTCTTCCTTTGCAATGAACTTTGAGCGTCTTACATTCAGAGATGCTGTTTACGTATATTCACACAGCTACATTACACATGAACTAAAGTTTAAAATATGATATCATAGTGGATCACCCCTTTAAACATCATAATTAAATAGAAAATGAGGCAACTCTCTGCAAAAAAGATCCATATTTTAAGAAAAAAGAATGTATTCATTTTTTATTTTATTGCTTTACCAAGACCTGTTTAAATTGACTAAAAGTTGTCAAGAGGATAAAATTCACTTCTGAAGTCAGAAAACTCACAAGGTATCAACAAATATTTAGTGTATTACTTTAAAAGTTTTGTGAGAGAGTAAATAAAGTCATTTAAAATGTAAATGTTGTGTATTTTGTAGGCCAACCTTACACTCGCTTTCACTGTGCTTTTATGGTTTTCCGCTGCACTTTCAGTGACTTGAACAGGATCTGCACATGGCATATTTCTCTCCACCTTTGTTTAAATAATTCAGTTGGTAAGAACATTTTAAACAAACATACTTTTATTGGTTGTCCAGATTTAAAAACATCCTTAACTGTTCAGTTTCAGCTCTCTCTCTCTCAGATCATGTTCACAATTAAGTGTAAACAGACATTACGTTTACAAGCATAGTTTACCTCAGTGCCACTGCCAACATTTATAGTGCTCTTCAATGATCAATATATGATTTTCGGGACAAACCTATAAATTCTGCCTTTAATATAACAGTTACTATCAGAGAGATGACGTTTTGAATCCACCTAATGGCCAGTCAAATAAAAGTAGGCGGAGCTTATTGGAGAAACAGCGCGGGAATTTCTTCAGGAAAAGGAAGCTTGTTTGGTTCACCATGCTGAATAAGAGCAAGGTAAGAACGACGAGGTCGGAGGTATTTAATATTTGTTTTGATTTAGAAGTTTTACATGACCAACGTTATAATTCACTGATACAAAAATTCTTTACTTTATTTCTTATAAATTCGCAAATTTGAATAAAAGATATACATGAATAGTGCAGTTCCTATCTTGACAAAAACGTTTTGACACAAGGCATACAAAGAGTGAAAGTGCGCATGTTTTAAAATAATGTTTGGAGATAAGTTTCCAAACTAAATCATATCTACAATTTCCTTCACTATTGTGCTTCTTCATGGGATATAGCCTATTATAAAACAAATTGTTTTGGTTTAAATGACAGAAAGAAAGGTTTCTTCTTTTATAGGTATACATTTATATACAAAGCGTATTTGTCTTATCATATAAATCGTCACCTCAGATTTATTACGTTTTATCTAAGTTTTTGATGAGTTTAAATGTAGGCCTAGCAGTCCTGGAGGGCTGGTGTCCTGCATAGTTTAGATCTCACTTCCTTCAACGCACCTGCCTGGAAGTTTCTAGTATACCTAGAAAGAGCTTGATTAGCTAATTCAGGTGTGTTTAATTATGATTAAAACTAAAATATGTAGGACAGCAGGTGTGAGTTTGGACACCCCTGACTCTAGAGGGTGTTATGTCGTTGTGTGGAATATTATTATTTTCACATAAGAAGGTGAACAAAGATGTACTGTAGCACTTTTGCACACGTCCCTATGGAGAAAATTTAAATGCAGAGCTCATCTCACCTTTTGATGTGATGATTAACAGGCATTTTATGATGTAAAGTGAGGTGAAATAGTAATTTTTTTACTGTTGGTCAAAAATAGTTTTATTGGTACCTAAAACTAAATATTTGAGAAAAGATAAGTCCCAAAAACGAAAATGTACTCATCCTTCACTTGTTCGAATCATCTCTGAGTTTCTTTCTTCTGTTGAACAACATAAAAGATATTTTGAAGAATGTTGGAAAACTAACCATTGACTTCCATAGAATTAAATTTTCCTAGAAAGTCAGTTTTCTTCAAATGATTTTATTTTGTGTTGAAAAGAATAAAAAAAAAGTTTGGATGGAACCAGTAAATAATGTGTAAATAGTGTGAATATGTTAATTTTTGAGTGAACTATTCCTTTAAACCTTAAAAGTTAAATAGAAAACAATTGAACTGAATGGGTCTTTGTGTAACCAAAGAAAAATAAACCAACAATTCCTGCATTAACATTCTCCTAAAATATCTAAATAAATCAGCATTACATGTACATTTTCATGTTCATAGGTTATGTTTTAAACCAAATATATGTAGTGTTTATTTTAATATAAATACACTGATAGAAGAAGCTTATCATTTCAAATGGAAAAGGATTTTATTTGTTTAGAATTTGTTTACATTCGACCTGTTACAAAAATTCCCATTTTTAAATTGGAACTATTATAACATTTACATTTATAGTTTTTTTTTATTTTCATTAATAAAAATGACTTGTTCCCCATCCTGTTTTTGCTATATGGAATGGACAAAACTTAAAGGGATAGTTCACTAAAAAACAGAAAATTCTGTCATCATTGCTCTCCTCTACTGTTAAAAACAGACACATTGTCAAAACGTACCCCCTATACATTTCTGGAGATCGCGAAGTATGTAGCCAGAGCAATGTATGGCTGCATTTCATCTCTAAAACGAATGCTATGGGGTGGTATGATCCTGCCAATGGCTTCTGTTTCTTTTTGCACTAACAGCTGACCACTTACCTCTATGTGGACAGCTTTTCCACTGTTACCAGTTTGCCCAGTGGCGACCGTGTACGTCGGTGGACTTGAGATGCAGAGAGGAGTTGACTGTGACAACGTGGTTCGAGTTTGGTGAAGAACGATTCCAGAAATCAGGTAAAACAAAAGCCAAAAAATAAAATAAACAAGTAAATAACAGGGTGAGAATGTGGCAAAATCAGAAAACGTGGTAAAAATCAGGCGAGGGCTTTTCTTTTTCTGGATTGCTTTTCAAAACACTGACGGTTGGGTCTAGGGAAGTTGGTGGGCCGGTCAATCTGTGCTTTTGAAAACACTATCAGTTGCTTTAGGGAAGGGGGTCGGTGGGGACATCAGTCAGTCAAACTGTCAGCAACAGACTCCAGTGGATTTATGAGAGAACAGCAATTTTAAATTTGGGTCTCACTTTATATTAAGTGGCCTTAACTACTATGTACTTGCATCTGGATGCAAGCACAACATACTTACTGTGTTCATAATGTATTGCAGAACACTTCTAGTGCTCTTGAGGTGGGATATGGGTTGGGTTAGGGACAGGTTTAATGGTAAGAGTTTAGGAGTGGGATAAGGAGTAAGGGATGGTCAACAGTGTAATTATAAATGTAATTACAGAAATTAATTACATACATGTATTTAAGCATAAGTACAATGTAAAAACATGTATTTACACAATAAGTACATTGTAAATAATTGTTAATTATAGTGTAAGTACATATTAGTTTAGGCCACTTAATATAAAGTGGAACCAAAATTTGAGATCTGAAAATGCGTACACAGCGACCTCTGGTGGATTCGCAAAAACAAAACTGCAAAAAGACCTACCTTCTGGGACATATTTTGTGCTCTCCAGAAGTGTATTCAGGGGTACGTATCAATAATGAGCCTGGGTTGCAAAAACCTCTTTGAGTTTCTTTTTGGTGTAGTACACAAAAGAATTGAAATGGACTTTGAAAAATGTTGGAAACCGGTAACCATTGACTTCCATACAAAAATATATATATATATTCTATGTTCTTTAACTTCTTTTGTGGTCAAGGGGGAAAAAACTCAGGGATAAGCTGCGTCCCAAATGACACACTATACACTATGCACTTATGCACTTGCACACTCAACAGCATAGTATATGTATGTAGTGTTGTCCTAAATGGAACACTAATGGCTTTTTTACTAAGCGGAAGTTCAAACCGTTTACCTGCTACCAAATAATACCTGGCATGAGTATTTAACCGCATTTACCATCGGGAGGCGCTATAATCACTCTCGTAGGAGAATTTGGCTTTCACAATCTAAAATAAAGTTATCCAACATGTGCCCTTGATGGCTCCGCCCCTTCCGTTACGTGCGCAAAGCTGCGGTCGTTGAGTTTGTGAAGTGTCCGTCTTAACACACTTAATTTTACTGGTGGAATGAGTGCATCATCCGGGTCATTAAAGTGCACTTATTATTTGTAGAGTTTTCAGTGTGAATGCACTACCTACACTATTTATACCACAAAATGGCATAGAATAGTGCATAAGTATGCGATTTTGGACGCAGCTATAGATTTTTTTAGGATATTTTATGTGAGCTATGCTTTTAAATCTCAATCTCAAACCCTCTCAGATAAAACCTTAATTCCAAGGTGACGATATTCCTATGGATCATTACAAATAGAAAACACATGATTCAAAGAACAAAAGCAGACTTGTACTCAGTGCCATTCAATGGTTCAAACTTCTACTTATCACAGTCAGAATAATGCTAAACAAACACACAAATGGAGCAAAAAAAATCACATCATGTCAGCAAACTGAAACGTGTTGCGTCATTTTCGATTCCCCCAAAAATCGTCCAAGATCTTGAGCGCGTCTCGTGATTTGTGGCGTCACATGAGCAAGACGATGATGTAGATGAGCAGCAGGCAGATGAGGATGAGGGAGAAGTTGATGATGAGATCCTGTAGGTTGCGTTTGGTCTGCGGGTTCACCTCAATGTTGGATGCTCTCCGGATCGCTGAGCGCGTCATGTGCTGCACCCGCTCCATCCTGACAGCGAAAACTGCAGACTAGCGGCAGGGAGAGCGGTGGAGATGATGGTGCTGGTGCTGGTCCAGTGGTGCTTTATGGGAGAACAGAGACATCATTCTATTTTAGGATGATGGTGATATAAGCTTTAGAAATAAATGTGTAACAGGTGATGAGTATTTTAGGGCTGTGTTATGAGGAGGGCGGATTGAGCTGTATTTAACCCTTTAGTGCATGATGTTTTTGTTGTAATGTAGAGAGATGTGTCGTTTACATTTAGGAATACATGAATGCACGTTCTGTATGCTTTTAAATTTACAGGAAATAGCAAAAAAAGGGGGGGGGGGGATCTATATCTCTTTTTATTTTATTTTAGTTTATTTCAGTGTGGCAACAATGTGTGAATATGACCAGCTTCTGATGAAAAAAATTTATTGATTAGACTTTTTATAATCACACTTTTTAAAAACAGTCTGCACTAACACTTTGATTGACATTCTCCCTTTGTACATGTCATCAGAGGGTGAAAGCCCCGCCCATTAGTGAGGATCTCTCCCTCGTTAGCATAGGATGTTAGTCTGTTTTTGAATCTGCCACTATGCTGACACATAGGCATTTGTAGCTCCGCCCTCTTTTGAAAGAGGGCTGGGAGCACAATCTCATTTGAATTTAAAGTGACAATCACTAAAACGGCACAGTTAGGATCAAATAGACTGTTTCATAGAATTAAAAAACTTTTCAACATTATCTTAATATTAATATTTTGAGCTGAAACTTCATATAACTTTACTCTTGGCACATCACAAACCTATTTTTTTTTCTTTTAAAAAAAGGGGGCATAATAGATTCCCTTTAAACATTGGGAAGAGAAGATACCTATCTATTTAAAAGATACACAGTATTATATTTGTCACGATCAGAGGAAGGAGAAGGACACAGATGTAGCAAACAGTATATTTATTACTGTAACATCGTTGATATAGGTAATAGGTAAGGCAAAGGCAGTCCTTGGTAAAGGGGATCCAGACAGGCTAGTAAATATAGTCACTTCCCTGAATGGAGGCTGAAGACGAAGAGTAGATGCAGAGCTGATGCGGAGCAGTAGCAGAGCACAGGAGGGTATCAAGGAGAGGTTTCGGGAAGGCTTGGGTGATCGTGTCCATGTGTGTGCGATACTCGACCATGAGCTAGTGACAGAAGGGAGCTTATAAAGGGAGTGCAGAGTGGAATCAGGTGACAAGCTAATAAACTGGTGATGGTGCATGGCTGGAGGATGGTCTAGGTGAATTAGAGGGTGAGTGCTGGGCTGGGGACGTGACAATATTTTTGTACGTGAACTATATTTATTACTTATTTGAAACCTAGCAAAAACATTATGGCATGTTTTTTTTATTTATATATATATGTATATGTATAGGTCATAACTATTGAAATGAATACTGATATATTTATTAATAAATTGTGTTATTATACTATATATTTATTTGTAAGAATGCATAGAAATTTATGAACATGAAACAAAAGCTGCGTCCCAAATGGCACACTATACACTATGCACTTATGTACTTTACACTAGTGTTTTTTCCCTGATGACGTTTGACGGTTGCCAAATTAGTGAAATAAGTGACCAAATAATACCTGCCATGAGCATAAGCGCATTCACCATCGGGAGGCGGTATAATCACTCTCGTAGGAGAATTTTGCTTTCACAATCTAAAATACTGTAAATAGTTATCCCAACATGTGTGCCCGATAGCTCCGCCCCTTCCACTACATGAGCAAAGCTGCGGTGGTTGAGTGTGTGGAGTGTCCAACGTTCCACACTTCATTTTACCAGTTGAATGAGTGCATCATCCGGGTAATTAATATGAGTTTTCAGTGTGAACGCACTACAGGCACTACTTACACTACAAAATGACGTAGATTAGTGCATAATTGTGCGATTTGGGACGCACCTGAATGCTTGATCTTCTTTTCCTCCTGATTTAATTTTTAATGTATGACAGCTTAAAGTAATTAAGCAATGTGTGAAGGGCATAGTGACTCAGAGGGTAGCGCTGTCGCCTCACAACAAGAAGGTAGCTGGTTCGAGCCCCGGCTGGGTCAGTTGGCATTTCTGTGTGGAGTTTGCATGTTCTCCCTGTGTTGGCATGGGTTTCCCCCACAGTCCAAAGACATGTGCTATGAGTGAATTGAATAAGCTAAATTGTCAGTAGTGTATGAGTGGGTGTGAATGCAAGAGTGTATGGGTGTTTCCCACTACTGGCTTGTGGCTGGAAGGGCATCTGCTGCGTAAAACATATGCTGGATAAGTTGGCGGTTCATTCCACTGTGGCAACCCCCAAATAATTAGGGGCCAAGCCGAAAAGAAAATGAATGAATGAATGTGAAGGGCATATAGTATGTAATATGTAATGTAGTTACCAACATTGATATCTTCATTCATCAGTGAATCTTTAGCATTTATGAGGTGTTATTATAATTATTATTATTATTATTAGGAGTGTTACTGGGGGTTATTAGAAGACTTTTTAACTTAAAAAGCTAATATAATCAATGTCATTGTAAATGTCCATGTAGTTTCCATTTATGATTCTTCTCCTGAAAAATTGTTAATAATAATGAAAGCAAGAATCCCTCAATCAAATTGTGTAGTTTTATGTACTCACAGCATGCATTTGTCTTTTGCGTTTTTACCATTTGCCAAAGTGATCAGATTAGCATGAACAGTCTGCAGCAGCTCTCAAAGTGCATTTACTGTCACACTCTTACCCTCTTCAGGGCACTCGTGTCGAAATCTGTGAATGACATGCATTTGAGAGAGAGGCAGACACTTGTCTAGCAGCAAACACTGTAGTCTTATCACTGTCTCCAGATACGTGCGCAGACTTTGCCAAAAGTTCCCAAACAGTCATCTCAGTCACTTTAAATGTCAACACTTTTTTAAAATTACATTGCATTGGTACTTTTTTTTTTTGTCAGTGTTTCTTCTTCTTTCAGCTTAACTAAGATTATCCTGGTTATACCATGGCCAGTTGTCAGCACAGCAGTGTTAATCTGAAGCTGTTATTGATGCTTTCAGTGCAATATTTGACTGTAAATGTTAATTGTGATGTTACTGTTTGTCAGTTATAGATTGTTAGGTCAGTTGTTGTCATGTTTTAAATCAGACAGGGTCTTGTGGTAAGATTCTGTTTAGGTTTGAATGAATTATGCTATAATTTCTTTATGTTAAAAATAGATTATAGCATCTCCCTACGAAAAGTGTTCACAGTACAATGCAGTTTTTAGAAATTCTATTTGAGTATTAAAAAAACTTCATTTATAACACAGTTGTCAGATTTTATTTGTACTTTCGAATATGAAAATAAATATTGCTTAGTGGAAATTCAGGTTGTGCAATATGTCGTTTCAGCATCGATATCGCAGTGTGCGCATCTACTATAGTCACATAGGAACTGCAATGCAGAGTTCACTCAAAAACTGATCTTTGATGTTCTTATTTACTGCTTATTTAAAATGAGCTGAAACAACACAAACCTAGAGGCTTTTGGAGGAACAACTTAATTGTTTCATGCTCAAAATAAGTTTGTAAAAAATAATAAATTAACTTAATTGCTTCATGTTGCCCCAACACAAATCAATTGTGTGGAATCCAGCATTTTTAACAGTGTTGAGATTATAATTACCCAAATAAAAACTGTTCAGTACACATGAGTTGCGGAGTTATTGTGAATTTAACCATAATCTAATAGTGTGAACGTTTTTTACTTGCATGTGTTTTTAAGGCCTGCAAGTATAAGTGAAGTTTGTTTACAAACTAGTTTCGAGAGGATCACGTGCTTATGATTTACCACGGCTGGCCGCACATTATCTAATCACGATCTCCTAATCATATGATTCCCCTTCTACTATAAATAACCGCAGTTCCAGTCCAAAGCTATCTTCGTATGGAAGAACACCCTCCTTTCCGCCCCCCTCTCCTCCTTTTCTTAGATCGGGCGGCACGGCGGCTCAGTGGCTAGCACTGTCCCTCCACAGCAAGAACGCTGCCAGCCCTGGTCCTTGCCAGGCTGGTAGGTGTTTCTGTGCGGAGTTTGTATATTCTCCCTGTGTCCGCGTGGGTTTCCCCTGGGGCCCTCCGGTTTCCTCCCACCATCTAAAGATATACATAATTCATAACAGGTTAAACAATCCAGGCTCTGGTCTAACTCCCTTCCTCTTCGGGTGTTTCCCTTAGCTGCTGCAGCGGGGAGTTTGAGAGCTACCTAAGCTCAAGCTCCCCTCTCGCTCTACGAACGGGAGGGAGCCCTGGGCTCGAGGATCCCTTGAGCTCAGGGCTCTCAACTGGGACAGCATGCCAAACAAGCTTATATCAAATCATCAGCTAAGTGTGAACTCTTGAAAGCAAATTTAAACCATTTGGGGACACGAAATTATAAAGTTTGTAGGTTTAACAAAGATTAGTCATGTTTATATATATATAAAAGGAAGACTATTGAGTGTTATTTTAGATTTGATAATTGAATTTCTGTACCACTATATTGTTAGTTTCATCAGCTGTTTATTTCGATTTTATCTTTGTTCTGTTGTTTTTATCTGTGCTTTAAATTGTTTGTTTATTTTTTGGATATTTTATGCAGATGGACCCCCCTACAAATAATCCCAGTCGATGTAAAATGATGACTTCTTTACAAACAGTTACTTGCGTCATATTGTGAAAGTAAAATCATATCGCAGTACAAAATATTTCAAGGTCAGTTTTTCCCAATGCCACGCAGCCCGAGTGGAAAGCTTTGTAGAATTTAATGTTTGCCTTTCAGAGATGCGAAACATTAAATGAAATAGCTGTCTAAGATGCCATGAAATGTATCAAGGAAAGAACTTTTTTATTGTAATATTGATTTTGTAGCAACATTGTTTCACTGATAAACATCACATTCCAGCTTTGAGAAGGCATTTCTGTTCTCTTGAATATCTCGTTCATACGAAAAGTTTTAAAATGTAGAAAAAAGTAAGCAGAAAGGACAACCTGTAAATGTAACTGTCACCTGTGGATAGGCAGATCACACAAAAAGGTTGTGAAAAGGAATATGAATAAGCAACTAAACCTAAACTGTCATACGATTGCATTGAGTAACACTGACTGGAACTAGAATGCACAACTTCCAGACATTCAGAATCGAGTAATCACACAACCTACTCTCTGAATTTCAAGTATCTTCCTGAATTTTTTTTAAGGAACAATGTTCCTATTAACAAAGCTAATTGACAATTAAATTTAATTGGCTTTTCTCTATCATGCTTATCTAGCCTCAGGGACAGAGCACTTAAAATGGTGAATTTCAGTGTAGCATATAGTTATAAGTAATCCTGGATTTTTAATGCCCTGAAGCTAAACATTTGACCTATACGTTGTTGCTCTATGTAGGCTGCTGCTTTGGATAAACACAACAGCTTGATGACAAAATTAAAGGGTGATGGGTCATACATCAACACTTGATCTTGTTCTAAATGCTCCAAAAGCCAATGTTTATCAGGGGAGCACTGCATTCCAGTCCTGTAATCCAGTGGCTATTATACTGTAAAGTAAACACCAGCATCTGTGGTCAGGCTGCACTGAAGTCAACGGCAGCTAGATTTGTCTTTCAGTCAGTTGTTACTGCGTGGCTGGGCAGAACAACAAACAAATCATCAGTGCACCTATTTATTTTTATAATCCTATGTTACAGTTTGGACTTTGACCGGCTGTTTTCTGCTCACTAATTTGCATGGAAACAAATTTGATGAAAGTAACATTTCAGTACAGCATGCAAATGTCCAAATGCCCTTCAGCCTCAGTTTTTTTTTCTTTAAATCTCTATTTTCTGATGTAAACTACATGCAATAGCAGAAAAGTAACATTAAAGCTCATATTTTAACATTATTTTAGTGAAGTAGCTGTCGTTCAGTTCAAAGGCTGTTAAATGAGGATTTAGTTAACTGAAAGTCTTTTCTTACCCGTCGAATGGCAGCCAAAGAAAGAAACAGTCCTTTCAAATGTAAGGATGATCGTGAAGCAGCGGGAAATGTAGACACACAGGCTCTCGGGACACGCTGCAAAGTTTATAGGAGGGATTGAAAGGGGTGTGGAAAACACACAGGAGGGCGGTGGATGTGAAGAGAGCACAGGATGGGGCTGTTTTTGTCCGCTCCTCTGGGCAGTGTTTGTTGTGGTGACACACGACTGATGAAGGAAGTCAATGCGTGATCATTACTGATCCAAACGTTCGTTTATAGTAAACAGAAAGCACTGACGGAGCAGGATTGTTAGTTTTCAATCAAACAATATGTAATATAACAGTGCAGAATGAAAACAAAAGTTATGTTTAGGCTGACATTGATGTTACACTGTAAAAAAAATGCAGGGTTCCACACAATTGTTGTCCCAACATAAATCAGTTAAGTTTATTGGTTTTGACTAATTTAAGTGGACTAAACATAAAGCAATTAAGTTGTCTTCAAGAATGGTGTTGTTTCAGCTCATTTAATAAGCCGTTTGGGTAACACTTTATTTTGATGGTCCCCCTGTAGATAGTCTGCTGACCATAAGTTACTTTTCAAGTTCTTATCTGCTTACTGTCATCTGAGTATTATCTGTAGTTGAACATCTAGAACCTAAATGTTGAGGATTTGTTGCACATGTAGTGATACATTGTTGAACATCTCTTGAAGATTTGTTGCATATCTACTGATACACTGTTAAACATCTAGAACCTACAGTAAATGTTGAGGATTTGTTGCATATGTAGTAATACACTGTTGAACATCTGTTGAAGATGTGTTGCATTTC
>CAIGQQ010033471.1:541965-556443 GCA_903798035.1 Danio albolineatus | reverse complement strand
GATTGTTTATAGATTGTTTATTAGGAGATTGTTTATTAGATTGTTTAGATATAGATTGTTTATTAGGAGATTTTTTATTAATTATATGGAGATGCATTCCAACTGCAGAATCATCCCAATCGATCTATAAATTCTTTCCAAATAGAGATATTATGTCATCTGGTGAAATTGTATTTATATCACAATATATTGCATAATATAAATATATAAAAATATCGCAATGTCACATTTTTCCAATTACATGGATCCCTAATTTCCAATATCTTATTGAGAACATATTCAATTTAATAAATCGATGCTTGCCTTCACCTTTTTTACTTTATTTTTATAAATACGTGCATTTTCTAGCAGGCATGCTAGAAAAGTTCATGTCATTAATTAAATTGTGTTTAAAATAATATTAAACAACCCACTGTGTAATCAGTCATAATCATCTTTAATCTTTTTGATATTCTTGTCATAGTTTTACTGTACAAAGTGTTTAAAAAGAAAGCTTTTTAGATCAAAATATTTTTCCAAAAAGAGCGCACATACTGCTCAGTGCTTCAGATCTTATCAGTAGGGCCAGACGGAATCTGCGGACATTTTTTGCTATTTCTGCGGAGTATTTTGTTTAAAATCTGCGGATTTATGCGGAATGATTTTGGGAGTATCATAACTAAAACCTTAATATATGAAATAAAAAGTAATACCTTTTTAACTTGTATTTAATGTTTACAATGCAAATTCAATTACATCCACTTTATTTGGTAAACAAAGCAAGTCTCTCGTATAAAATCTGTATTAAATAACAGGAAATAGTACTTTAAAAATGGTGTTCTAAAAAAACCATATGAATATTTTCGTATTAATCAATATTTTTACAGAAATTAATTAGAAAACTGAATAAATATAATTGTATACACATTTACACCAGTAAATAAACAGAATCAAGGATGGGCTAAAAATCTGCGGAAATCTGCGGAATTCTGCGCACGCAGATTCCGTGTGGCCCTACTTATCAGTGAGACACTGTGGCATCATTAAGACTTTATCTTACATATAGTTGCAAGAGATAATTATATCAAATCAAAGTCAAAATTTGGTATGTAACAGAATTGACACAAGATTTATAGACATTTTTTTATGAGATAAAAGTTATTTTTCAACAATTTATTGAAATTGTAGGAGTAGGAAAATGAAAATATATATAACATTCAGGGCTTTTATAAACAAAATATTATTAAAAAAAAGTCAAATAAAACATTTTGATTACACAATTATGGAAAAATATTATTCAGAGTAATTCGTACAACAAGAAATCCTGATTTTAAGGTATATTTAAGGCAGTTTTTTGGCATAAAATATCTTTTGATCTATTACAATAAGCCACATAATTTCCACAGGACTATATTCAATTTTGAACAATGGGTGGCACGATGGCTCAGCGGTTACACTGCGTAAAACATATGCTGGAATAGTTGGCGGTTCATTCTGCGGTGGCGACCCTTGAAATAAAGACTAAGCTGAAGGAAAACGAATGAATGAATGAATTTTAAAAGCAGAAAGATGTAATGCACCTGCAATTACAGAATCACCCATGTGCCAAGGAGCCGTGGGTCACAGGCTTGCTAGGGATTTTCTTAGACCGCCTGTTGTACATTGCCAATGAGGGTCTCCCAGAATAAACTTCCTTTGTTCCCACAAATCCTTAGCCCTCTAAATAAAACTTACATGGCGGTTTTCGCGTGGTTGTGGTGGGCTGATCCTGCAGAATCACCCCTCACCGAACTTTCACTGCCGTCCTGCTCTGCAAACACTCCCACACTTACGCGTTAAAGCAGGTGTGAGGGATTTTCAAACATTTGTGGAGGGCTGACAAAACTGGCTTTGAGCATGTTTAGAAAATGACCTCACGCCACGGACGCCCGATTACAACAACTTCCCTAAAAGGTCATGCTTGCCCCTAGATTTTTGTGTTGCATCAAAATGAGTTGCTCTCTTCAGGATTGTTGGATGTCCTCAGGTGACATATCTGAAAGAGGACACTGTATATTATATGTCAGCCATAAAAAAACATTGTGCCAGGCTTCATGAATGTAAGCAGCAGCCCTGTTGAATGCTGTGGAATGATTGCTATGCTGTTGGGATTGGCCTTGGCTCTCAGTAAATCCAGATTATTAATCCATTGATGCTCAGTCTGGACAGGGCTGTCGTCGGCCTGTCTTGGACTGGTGAGAAGTGGCAGCTATACAGAGCCATGCACGTGGCAAACTGGAGAAAAATATGTACTGTAGATAGTGGCCGCAAAAAATGTTCCCACATTTATTATGTCTGTGGAGTTCAGTTTAAATAAGGAAACGAATTAAGAAACATGGCTGCAGTTCACTAATACAAGGAAATAAATACTGTTGTTGGAATGAATTAATTTATGAAAAATTGAGAGACTAAATAGTTATTTCTTGGCCATTATATCTGATCTCGTCCAGATAATAGGAAAATGCTATTTTTTATAGTTTAATTTACGTTTTGTCTAACACTGAGACTCAAATTTGAAAGCAGTTTTATCGACATTGTTTTTTAATATATCGTTCAAAAGTTTGATCTTACATTAATACATAATATTTATTTATTTATCTATCTATTCATTTATTCGTTCATTCCTGTATGTATGTATTTACTTATTTAGCAAGGGCATCATAAATTGATCTAAAAAGGCAGGTATGACATTCATAAGCTATTATTTCAGTTTCAGGTGGCACAGTGGGTAGCACAATTGCCTCACAGCAAGAAGTATTGGTCGACTGGGTCAGTTGGCATTTCTGTGTGGAGTTTGCATGTTCTCCCTGTGGGTCTCTCCTAGCGTGGGTTTCCTTTGGGTGATCCAATTTCCCCTCACAGTCCAAAGACATGCGCTATATGTGAATTGAATAAGCTAAATTGTCTCTAGTGCATGTGTTATGAATGCAAGAGTGTATGGGTGTTTCCCGGTGTCGGGTTGCTGCTGAAAGGGCATCTACTACATAAAACAAATGCTGGAGAAGTTGGCGGTTCATTCCACTGTGGCGACCCCTGTTTAATTAAGGGACTAAGCCGAAAAGAAAATGAATCAAACCTTTCAAATAAATGCAGTTCTTTTTTCTTTTTTATTGAATGATTGTGAAAAAAATGTATTATGTGTTTTCAAAAAATATTAAGCAGCATATAAACAACATTGATAATAAGAACGACAATAAGATAATTACATTCAACAATAAGGAGAACTATTTTTTCAGAAACTTGCATCACAAGAATACATTACATTTTATTCAAGTAGAATTTGTGATGACACTTAATTTTTATTACAATATTTTATTACAACAAAGGGTGTGTATTAACAGTGTTTGTAAAATACTTTTTTTCACCTGTTTTGCTTTCATTTGGATAGAACGTCATTTTCTTCATCGGAAATTGTTCTGATTACTTAAAACCTGATGTTACATAACAAAATATAGCCAAAATGATCGGATGTTTACTGATAAGCCAGTTATTTCTATGGTGTGACAAGCTTGAAAAGGAAAAAACTCTTCTAAATCTGTATTACTATTGGGATAGTTCACACAAAATTGTAAATTTTATTTAAGTTTTTAAAATGATTTAAAATGGTCTTAAAATGTTATGTTGGTAGCTGGCACACAATGAGTTTAATAGTAATTTAGTTCCTACTGTGTAAATAAAATAATTATATAATCTAATTCCAAATGTACAATTATATATAATTGTATAACAGAAAAGTTATATTCTTTGGTTTTTAATTAAATCCCTTAATACAAAACTCTAGCGTCCCAGGTGACAAAGACATTAAACCTTTTACCTTCCTGAGCACTGGCAGATCCCAAAGTGATACGATTGCTACGGGCAGGGTCTAAACGAGTGTGGCTTTGATGTTGGGTGATACTTTCAGGCCAAAGAAACTCTTTTGTTGATAAACTTATGTTGTCAGTGGCTGGACAAGTTCTTTCTTCTATCCACCACATTTACGTGATTTGTTTACATTTGTCTCACCTTTAGCACTGCCCCCTCCCAAAACATATTATTGACAGAACACTTCTGCTTTAAATTAGACTTGTTGTAGACTTGATAGACTCATCTATACTTGCTAGACTTCATGTAGACTTTTTGAAGATGCTGTTTGACTGCAGAACAACTAACACGTCTCAATAAAGATTTTAGCAACAAGCATTCTTCAAAATATCTTCTTTAGAAAGACGAACGAAACTCATAAAGCTTTAAAACCAAAGGAGGCATAGTAAGTGATGAGGTAATTAATAATTTTGGGTTAACAATGTCTTTAAATGTAAAGAGTCCGTTCATATAGATTTAGACAATAGATTGTCAAGTTCAGATAACTCTGTTCTCTACTACTGCACATAAATCTTACCTCTAATTGAAATCGAAGTGCATAAAAGACCTTTACTCGTATAGCACCGCTGGGGTTGTGAAATACCAAGCAAATAATACATCATAACTCTACTATTCATGCTCGGCTCTTTTGATCTGACCGTGTGATATTTTAGGCCTGGCGAGGAGACAACTTGGACAAAGACAGTGGAAAAACATTTCTGCTATTTATAAGGTCTGATTAAAGGGTCACAGCTTCTCATGTGATAAATACATGAACAAGAACATCTGGTTCACTGTCACATCACAGGGTCAATCGCAGGGGGGTTTATGGATTTAAAGAGCAGCCCCTTCCCAAAAGGAGCCATGGCTTCATTAGACACATCAATGAGAGTCCTCTGGTTTTCAAGAGAGCAGACATCACGGCCTCCTGCCTCTTGCGTGTTTTGCATGCATGCATTAACACAACAGGCAAATGTTGCTAACCACTATCTCTAGTCTCATCAAAATGAAGGCAATTCCTGGTCCTCGGTAAATGTCAGCTTGTTTTTTTATGTGTTACATAAGCAAATCTCCTGTGTAAACATGCAGCGTTGTGGGACAGTTACTGTAACACAGAACCTGGAAACTTCTTAAAGGGAAAGTTCACTCAAAAATGAATATAATGCTATCATGGAATCACCCTTGTGTTCCAGTCATTTATAGAGCTATATTCTGTGGATTACACCTTAAAAATGTCACACGATCAGTGCATAGAGCTCATTGGTCCAAGAGCAGGCTAGCTCCCATCAACCCGTCTATTAACCCTGAGTGTGAAAGGTGTCATTCTGGTTCAGCTACTTTGATTCATATGTTTTGGTCCTGTCCTTCACTGCTTTCTTTTTGGAGACATATTTTCCTCTCGCTATCAGCTATTACTGTTGATATCCCACCATGTCCAATTATTGGTTTATTTGGGGTTCTTCTGCCTGACCACACTTTACCCTCTCATTTTGTAGACTTTGTAGCCTTCCTAACCCTTTTGGCTAGGCGATTAATTCTTCTGAACTGGAAGAGCCCTCACCCTCCCTCTCACACTTGTTGGATAAAAAATGTTCTTTATTTTATGAAATTAGAGAAAATTAGGTACTCTCTTAACCGACCTAACACTATTTTTATTAAATTGTGGGAACCCCTTCGCAAACATGTCCAAACTCCTCAGCTTGACGCTGCTCCTTTTGATTGAGTCCCCACCCCCCAATTCCCAGCTTGGTACTGGATACTAGTTCTGGTCAACACATTGTAGGCTTATTTCTTCTGTATATAAGATTGCACTAGTTTTTTTTTTTTTCTCTCTTTTTTTAAAATTACTTTTATTTTTATTATTATTATTATTATTATTGCTCTAATTACTCTTCAGTGTATTTGCTTATTGTTACATGTTTATGTTGTCCTTTTTTTAAATATTGCTCCGGTTACTCCAGTTTCCCCCACAGTCCAAAGACATGCAGTACAGGTGAATTGAATAAACTAAATTGGCCGTAGTGTGTGAATGTGAGTGTATGGGAGGTTTCTAGTACTGGGATGCAGCTGGAAGGGCATCCGCTGCTTAAAATATATGCTGGAATAGTTGACGGTTCATTCAGCTGTTGCGCCCCCTGATAAACCAGAGACCAAACTGATGAAAAATAAATAAATGACTGCAAAATCTAGCACAATTTTGTTAATTTACCAAATAAATAAACACGAATCTCATTAAAAGCAGCAGATCAATTAAACACGCTTTATGAATAGGCTACTTATTGACTAATGAGATTATAGCTGGATATTTGATTTCCAATTCAACTACACACTACACAACTACAATAAAGTTATCAAATCACATTAAAGACTATACACAGGAAATAAAATATTCATTCACGGGCGCTGCGAGCTTCTGTTTGAAAAGAATGAAGCCATATCATATTTCAGAAATCTCATTTGCAGTCAAATATGTATTTGTTTTTTAAGAGCCAAAACAAAACAAGAGCAAACGTTTAAACATACCGGGACTGGTGAGAGAACTTTCTTCTATAATATATATTTTTTGTCCAATACAAAACAAAAGATTATCAAAGACAAATTTTAAATGTCCCATCCCATGAAGTGCTTTGAAATTGCATTTGTTTGTTTGATGTTTGCCATAATCTCGACTGAAGAATGAAGGTGGGGCATACTGTAATGTAGCTCCTCTTTAAAAAAAAAAAAATCGATCAATAGCCTTTGTTTCTATCAGCTCTGCCAGTGACAGAGGTAGAGATCAAAATGATAAGTGTCTTGAAGGGGTTGGGATATGTCAGATACTAGAGAGCATTTGATTGGTCATGATTGGATGAGAAACTGAAGTATGAAGTGACATGAAAAAAATCATTAATCCAATTACAACTGGATGTTTATATCAGTCTTATATTTACTAAACGCAAATTTTGTCACTCTTTTGAAGAACACTAGTTTATAGATATCCTTAAAACTATTTTAAATTCACGGGACCTTTAAATCTGTCCTCCAGTTTGAGTTCCTGCACTTATGAATGAGCTCTATAGGCAGAGTTTAGCAGCTGTTGAACACATGCGCTCACACTACAGAGAAAATAAGACTCTGGCGACTTGGTTACTTCTTATTTTAGGGGAAGCATGTTAATTTCGAACTGTGATTAAAACTGACTGGAATACCTGTGAGCTTCAACTAATTAAATGCACACCCTTCAGCCAATCAGAATCGAGGATTTCAACAAACCACAGAATAACTGGATATATTGACATAGCATTGTATAAAAATAGTTTAAAACTTTCACTTCAAAGTCCCAAAATGCTATTATTGTCATATACAAGAATGACAATAATTAATTTAAGAGTTTTAGTTAAAAATGTTGTTGAACAATCCTTATTCCCCAACTCTTATATTGTCATCATTATATATGATTATCATTCGTGGATCATTTTGGTGTGAACTATCCCTTTAAATAATGATAAAACAATTACTTCATATTAATCTAATGTAATAAAGCAGAGAGACTGTTTTTGTATTTTTATCTTCATCATAGATAACAATAAGGAATATATATTTTGTTTGGTCAGACACAGGAAAAAGCATTTAAATGTGTGGTGTAAAACACAACCGCTTTCACTTAAGATACGCTGATAAACTTATCTATAAAGGCTAGCTTTAAAAGACGACTAGTACAAGTTTATTTAACAAATTGAATCACAGATAAAGAGATAAATACATCGTATTATTCATTTTTAAAATAATACAAAGGCACATTCATCCCTGACAGGCTATAAGATATAACAAAGGTGAAGCATCGCCATCCAGAGGGAGAAACGGGTAGCACATGTTTTGTTGTTTGCTGTAGTGGCCAGTCTACATTGACAAAAAGTTTTGAATTAAAATAGTTTTAAATCAAAAAAATGTATAAAAATGTATTTCACAATACATCAGTTAATATTGCAGTCTTTTATTTAATACATTTCAAATGACGACAAGAATAGACAATACGCTGTTTAAAGGGATAGTTCACCCAAAAATGTGCATTTCAAAATCATTTTAAAAGAGCAATTTTTTTCAGTTCTTCTACTTGATTTGTCTTTGATATCTTCAAGATTAACAACAACTTTCTAAATGAAAAAGATTTTTTTTTTGCCTCCTTAAAAATAAACATCCCCAAATTTACTCCCCTTAAATCCATCCTACATGTATATTCTTTTAAGAGAAACACAATTAGATAAAATGTTAAATGATATCCTGGCAGTGCAATATTTAGGCAGTGAATAGTGTTTGAAATTTCGAAGCTCCAAAAACACATTCATCCGTCATAAAATAATCCATACAACTGCAGTGGGTAAATGAATATATTCGGAAGGTATTCATTAGCCAACTGGAGTTGTATGGATTACTTTTATGATGGATGGTGCATTAGAAATCTTGAGTAGTTACTACCATACACAGTTGGGAATAGTTAGGAAATTATCTAAAAAGCAAACTGTATACAACTAGAATACATGGCTTAAATTATAGGATAATTAAAATTTTTGGGGTAAACATATTGTTCTACGCTGAAAAAGGCATAGACGTCACTTTCATTTAGAAATGTGTAGTTAATCTCACAGCTATAATAAAACTTTTTACATTGAAAAACAAATATTTAGTTTTTTGTATACATTTATATAATATTATTTTGCATTATTTGAAATTCTGAAATATAACTATAGTGTATTTTGCAGTGCCATTCTCACTCTTTAAAGTATCTGTGATTATATACATTATTTTTGGAGACTGGCTAAATCTAGTGAAACTAATCGCACTGTAAAAAGCTGTAGTTGACTTTACCTTTAAAAAGTGTATAAACCTATTTTGTTATGCATGGGAAGCGTGTAGTGGTTGGGATTCAAACTCAGTTTATTTAGAGGTATTTCAGATAAGCAGTGATGAGATCAGTGCAAACAACTGTATTGAGGCAAATTCAATAGAGTAATGCAAAATACAGACTATAGTTATGGCAGTCGGCAAAAAACAGTCCAAGGTCAAAACACTGCAAGGAAAACAAAGAACACGCTTGGAAATGTCTATAAACTTAAACAAAATTCACTGTGTGAAGGTTTGGTGCTTAAATAGTCAGGTGGAGCAGTAATCGAGGACATAAGGCGAATCAGCTGTGGAGGTGTAAATGCTTATGGGAAATGGAGTCCCGTGACGTTGCTCATGTATGTGTGCTATAAACACTGACACTGAAGAGGAAAAAATGCTAATTAAAGAAATTATTTTTGTTTTATGTGCGCACTAAAGGATTCTTGTATCTTGATAATTTTCCGATTGAACAAGTGAAGGCATATAGTCTATTTTGAGGATGTTTTTTGGAATCTCTATTTTGGGGTGAACTAACTCTTTAAATAAATCAACTATGTGCAAAATTATACAAAATTAAGTTAGGTCAACCTAACAGTTTCAAGTAGGCATGGGCCGGTTGATTCTGACGGGATGATAACCTTGGATAAAAATATCACAGTTTGACGGTATGATGGTATTGTGTTTTCTGCTCTAAAATATATTCTTTTTAAACATCTGGCTAAAAAACAAAACCTTTTCCCCCTTTGAACACACTATATTTTATTTTAAGAAACATTTAAAGTATTTTGCAGCAGTAAACATGTCAGGCTAAATAATTCAAGTGAATCATTGACTTCTGCTGTCTTCATTTGTTTCAAAAACACAGTTGTCTTTCCAAGTTACACCAAAAAAACAAAACTAAAAAATGTAAATAAAAATTCTTACACATACCTTAGGAACGGTATAGCAGTAAATTTTGGCGGTATGAAAACCTTGACTTTTCCAAAACTCGTTATACCTTGAAAATGGTTATCGTCCCATGCCATGCACAGTCATGAAAAACCTGGAAAAGTCATGGAATTTTGACATGGCATTTTTCAGGCTTGGAAAAGTTTTGGAAAAACTAAAAAACCCACAAGTTTTGGAAAAGTCATGGAAATTAGTTGAACAAATATCTGTATACTTAAATATAGGTTATTTGTCTTTACTTCTTTTCTGTCCTTGGCCAAACACATGCTCTCACATTATTAGTGCTGTGTGAACATTATCTAAATACATTTTACATAGATATAAAGATTCATTTAAGCTAAATGTTGCATGTTTTATGATATGCTGTAATAACTTTGAACATGCATCATTTTTCCTATTATTTAACATGTATACGTAGACATTACATGAAACAGGTCATGGAAATTTACTTGAAGGTCCTAGAAAAGTCATTGAATTTTAGTAGTAAAAATGTGTATAAACCCTGAATAGCTTTACTCACTTTTTCATCACTTTGTACCGTGCTCCTTTTCTAACAATGCACTGAATGTATGTTGTTATGCATCAAATTCACATTTTTCATCATTGAAACTGATAGCAATTACACTTTAACCATTAAACAAACACTTCCTCAAATCCACCTGCAAAACCTGTGAAGATAAGACCTTGCTTTACAACCAGGCGGCCATAGTTCAGTCTGCCTAATCTGTCTGCGTGGTTATTCACCAGTGATTTATAACCCATACTTTGACGTTATTCTTACGAAACGCCTGCTTCCGTCTGTTTTCTGGTAAGACACTCCTGTGCCACACCGACCAGGTGTCCAGCTATGGTTATAATGTGTTACGGATCGATATTTCCGTCAATGGAGAAATCCTCAAATATGTGAATGATTACACGATGGATTAGACAGATTTACGCTGAGTGTGTTTTGAAATTAGACATTCAGTGCATGTGAAATGGAAAAGATTTGTTGGAATAGGAAGGAAATTACGGCTTTGCAGTTTCTTTCAGCGCTGCTATTTGAACTCATTTGTCTCAGAGCTTCGTCATGTGATAAATATCCTATTGATGCTTCAGTTCACCCCATGGTAAGACTCTTCAGATTTGTTAATAAGCAGTATTGATTTCTTTACTTGTGCTAATGCGTGTATTATTGTAATTCTAGACCCCCAGAAGTGGCTTCAAACAGTGCTCGAATGCCATTTGCCAAAGTGAGTAGGACTCCTGCCAGGATTTGTAATCAAGTTTACGATTTATTCACGTCTTTCACTTTGGTGTCTGTTTACTGATTGCTTTCCAAACATTTACATTCTTCTTGCTGTCTATAGATGTTGCTTGTGAGCTCGCAGCGCCTTATGCATCCTGGATTGGATCTCATAACATCAGTTTGGCCTGGGAGTCCCTGAATCAGTCTGATGTGGTGTTTGTTCCTCAGTGGACCGGTCCCAGTTTGTTCGGGATTTGGGCACAAGCTGAGGTAGTGGTTGTGTTTTTATTTGCCATTTTGTTAGTTTAACTCTGTGTTTCATGCCGTTTGTACATCATACATTTTAAATAGTAGTGAAATAGTCAACAGTCAAAAACATTGGGTTGAATGTCTGGGTTATTTTAACTGTAAAAAAATTAAAAGAGGATTATTTTATTTTTGCATGAATAAAATAAAATGTTTTGACCATTAATATGTTTGCTATTTATATTTATATTTTTCTTCCAATTTTACTAATTAAAGTAATTAACAATGATTTAAAAAAACTAGTGAAACTTTAGTGTTGGGTTGAAATAGTCTGTAAAATAATCATTCATTCATTTTTCATATCATTCATTCATAATTAGGGTGTTCTGAATAGTTGCTAAGTGGTTGTGAGGCATTTACTAGGGTGTACTGGGGGTTAGGGGTCCCTCCCTTGTTTACATGTTGTCTTACTAGTTGGTCACACACTGATAAAAGAGTTTTAAAATCAGTTGAATCACTTATAAACAGACACTTAAAGTATTTGATCAGAAGACTATTAGGTATCATCATTGTAATATTATACTTAAACATTATTTATTGAGCTTTGATGATATGAAATATTTGACTGATGCTTGTATGATTTTGAACATTTTAAATAGATATGCTCCACCTTCATTATGTGAGTTTGTGACACAGAAGAATATTAATGGCACAGCAACATGATTTATTGCTAGAGGAGACTGTGCTATAGACGTAAACTTCTGCAGTCTTCAGTCTCTAGCTTCAGTCTTCTCAGTTAGAGCCAGTCATTTCTGGAATACACTTCCTGCTGATTTAAGGGGCATTACAAATTATTCAACATTTAAATACAAGTTAAAGAAATGGGGCAAATCAAGTTTGTTGTCATATGTAGACATGGGCCGGTATAAGATTCTGACGGTATTATAGCCTTGGATAAAAATATCACGGTTTTACAGTATTGAGATCACTGCCCTAAAATATATTCTTTTTTAAATGTCTGGGTAAAAAAAACTAACACTTTTTTCCCCTTGAAAAATTTCAAATATTTTGGGACCGTAAACATGTCAGCCTAAATAATTCAAGTGAACCCTTGACTTCTTTACTTTACACAGATTAATCCTTGACTTCACACAGATGTCTTTACAATTTACAACAGCATCTTTGCATATCTTTTCTGTTGGAGATACTGTTGTCCTAAAAACAAATAAAATAAATGCAAATGAAAAAATCTTACACAAACCTTAAGAACGGTATAGCAGAAAATGTTGGCGGTTTTAAAACCTTGAGTTTTCCAAACCGTGGTATACCTTGAAAACAGTTATCGTCACATGCCTAATCATATGTAATTATTTTCTTTAACTTTTCATAAAATTCTTATTATGTGTTTTGTCTTTTTAGTGTATGTAACTTTAGTGTTATTGTATGTGTGATAATGTGTTTACATGTGCTTTTTAACATCTGACAGGAGGCAAAATTAGCCCTTGTGGCTAACTCTGGCTTATTTACAGTTTTATTGTTGATTAATGAGCATTGTCACTATTGAATAAAATAAATCAAAAAAATAAATCTAAGGTGTTATTAATTGTTGTTATGCAGTTTTGGGTGTTAGGGTGGTTGTTAGGGTGTCCTGGATAGTTCCTAGGGTCAATAGTAGTGTTTTCTGGGTAGTTGCTGGATGGTTGGCGTTATGGTTGTTGCTATGCTGTTGCTAGGGTATTTTGAGTGGTTCATAATATGTTATTATGGATTGCTATGGTATTCTGGGTAGTTGCTAGGGTGTTGCTGTGCGGATTTTATGGAAATCTAGTGTGGTTGATAGAGTGTTGCACTGTAAAAAATAAAATGTTGAGTTAACTTAAAATTTTAAAGCAACCGGCTGCAAAGAAATCTTGAGTTTATTGAGCTTCAGTGATTGAAGTTGAGCCAAATAATCTTTTTAAGTTGGCCGAAAAGGCTGGTTTAAGTCAATTATACTTTTTTTATAATTATTTTTTCAGGGTTTTCACCTTTAATGGACAGGATAGTATAGAGAATTGACAGGAAAGCATGGGGAGCAGAGAGAGGGAAAGGATCGGCATAGGACCATGAGGCGGGACTCGAACTCAGGTCGCCATAAACACCAGAGTGCATGTGTCGACGCGCTAACCACTACACCACTGGCTCCGACAAGTCAATTATACTTTACGAAATAATTTGGCACAACTTCAAACACTGAAGCTTAATAAACTCAAATTTTCTTTGCAGCCGGTTGCTTTAAAATTTTAAGTTAACTCAACTTTTTATTTTTTGAAGATATGGAGAAATCAAAATTTAAAGTCTCCTCAACTTAATTTTTTACTTTCATTGAACATATAGTTCCATTTTTATGAGTAAATTCAACTCAAAAATATGTCCGCCTAACTTACAATTTTAAACTGAGTTAACAATTTGTAAGTTGGATTTTTTACAGTGTGCTATGCTTATGTTTATTATAAATATATTACTATGAAGAGAAAGCAAAATTGTACTAGGCAAATTTGAGGTTTCACTAAGCTCACTATTTTTATTGGTGACATTCAACATTTTCAAAATAATATTACATTTTAAATAAACAATTATATTGTAATATATTTAAAAATCTAATCTACAATACAGTGTAGGCAAACACTTATACAGTTCTTCACAGTATAAAAATGTCCTTTCTTTCATAGAATGTCACTGAATCTTCATACACAGTTGAACAGTTGGAACCTTACACCTACTATACGTTCAGGGTCTGGGCTGTGATAGCAGAAACTCAGGCTTGTTCTCCAGCAAGCCCTTGGTACCAAACCAAACCTTTTGGATGTAAGAAATCAACAGTAGATATGCAACAATCTTTTTTACATTATGTTCCAGTATCAGTAGTTTGATGCTTTTTAATGTGTTTCTTCTGAAAGTGCCCTCTAGTCCATCCATCGAAAGTGTTGAGAGCGTCTCTGGAGAAAGTGTGGAGATTCGCTGGACTCCACCTGAGAAACCACGAGGACCAATCCTGGGCTTCAACCTCAACCTCACATCCAATAAACACAACATCAGTGCAGCAACTGGAGGAAATGTTTTCTCCAACACATTCTACCCAGCATTTCATAACACTACATACAGGTTATGCATACTTATTTTCAGTTCGATGTTACTATTTTTGTTTTGATGTTATTATTTTTTTATATTAAAAGAATGTGATAAAGTTATATAACAATGATTTTATATGACTGTGTCTTATACAGGATCTCCATAGCTGCCGTAAATGAAGAGGGCCAGGGTTCAATTGCTGAAACCAGCATCACAACGCC
>CAIGQQ010033471.1:445275-484869 GCA_903798035.1 Danio albolineatus | reverse complement strand
ATGCAGTTTTAATAGATTTAAAAGAAGTACTGTTATTTAATAAACATTTATTGTTAAACCTCTATCTTTCTAATTTTTCATGTGGAATAATTAAATATACATATGAATAGAATATCTTTAGACTTAGTAAAAAAGTTTTGGTTTTGTAGTGAGATAAAATCATCTGTGCTTAACCTTCCTGTGTATTAATTAATTCTCTAGTATTATATACCTTAATAAAACAGTTACTTTTAATTATAAAAAAACGTGAATGAACCTTGTACTAGTAGCATTACATTAACATTTTTTGACCACCGATCTTACTGTATTTCTAAATTCTCTGCAGCACTTTTTGGAAAAAGACCCTGCAGCAATGTCCGAGAGGAAGACCAAAAACTCGGACACACGTCCCAAGAACCTGCGGAGCTGGAGTGCAGACAGTTACATCCGCAGCATAAAAAAGCGTTCACGTGGGTCACGCCATGAGACAGCCCCCAGAGGAGAAGAAGGAGATGGAGCGGACGAACAGACCGCTCGCTCTGCCTCCTGTCCCCGCAGACGTCGAGAGCGAATGTGCAGCTGCACGATCCCTGGAGAAACCGATTCCGACACTCCCTGTAGGAAAGCCCTGTCCCGTCGCTCTCTGAGACAGAAGTTTCAGGATGCCGTCGGCCAGTGTCTCCCTCTCCGCAATCACCACCACCACCATCACCACCCGTCCGGCTCCTCGCGCCCGTTCTCCGTCCTCCTCTGGTCCAAACGGAAGATCCACGTCTCCGAGCTCATGGAGGAGAAATGCCCATTCTCTCCGAAATCTGAACTCGCTCAATGCTGGCATCTGATCAAAAAGCACGGTACTAACACCAAACCTTCTCTAAGCATCGAAACTGAACCCAAAGCGCCCTTATTATCCTCCACACCTCCAACACTCATTTCCTGGGAGCAAATCGGTTCCAAGGGGGCTTCCAGTCTGGACGATTGGGATCCGTCTTTTGCTCTTGGAGACTCCCAGTGCTGCGCTCACACTGACTACATCCTGGTCCCGGATCTACTTCAGATCAACAACAGCCCTTGTTATTGGGGTGTCCTGGACCGTTTCGAGGCTGAGCAGCTTTTGGAAGGGCAGCCAGAGGGGACTTTTCTGCTTAGAGACTCTGCCCAGGATGAATACCTGTTCTCGGTTAGCTTTAGGCGCTACAGCCGCTCCCTCCACGCTCGGATAGAGCAAAACGGGAAGCGCTTTAGCTTTGACGGTCGTGACCCTTGTATGTACAGGGACTCCAGTGTCACGGGCCTGTTGAAGCATTATAGTGACCCGTCCACATGCCTGTTTTTCGAGCCTCTTCTCTCTCGTCCTCTACCTAGGAACTTTCCATTCTCTCTGCAGCACTTATGCAGGGCGGTTATCTGTAGCCGCACCACTTATCAGGGGATTGAAGCGCTACCTTTACCCTACACTTTAAGACACTTCCTTAGGCAATACCACTATAGATGCAACGGAGCGTGTGCTGTTTGAGAATTGGAGAAATAGGATGAAACATGCTGCTTGATTTGCTGTTTACATGTAAAAGTGAGATGCATTTTTGTTGGACCAATCACAAATGGATGACTTTAAGGGGATATTTCACCCTAAAAATGTCTATTTACTCTCAAGTGGTTCCAAACCGGGGACGTGGTGGCTCAGTGGGTAGTGCTGTCGCCTCACAGCAAAAAGGTCACAGGTACAAGCCTTGGCTGGGTCAATTGGCATTTCTGTGTGGAGTTTGCATGTTTCCCCCTCCGGGTGCTCCGGATTCACCCACAGTCCAAAGACATGTGGTATCGGTGAATTGGGTTAGCTAAATTGTCCATAGTGTGTGTTTATATGAATGAGTGTGTGTGGATGTTTCCCAGTGATGGGTTGCAGCTAGAAGGGCATCCACTGCATAAAACATATGCTGGATAAGTTGGCGGTTCATTCCTCTGTGGTGACCCCTGATTAATAAAGGGACTAAGCCGAAAAGAAAATGAAAGTATGAATGGTTCCATTTTCTTTCTTCTGTTGAACACAAAAGAAGATGTTTTGAAGAAAGCTGAAAACTAATGACTTCCATAGTAGGAAAAACAAATACTATGAAAGCCAGAACAGAAGACAAAAAACTCATAATGAGTAAATGATCATTTTAATGTTTGCGTGAGTTATCCCTTTAAACCAGTAGTCTCAGGCCCCATTTACACTAATGCGTTTTAGTTTTAAAACTGCGTTTTAGCATGAAAACGATCCGCGTCCACACTAGCGTTTCACCCAGCGTCTCTCAACAGATTTCCGTCCACACTACGCTACTCTGGGCATGCGCGGTCAAGTATAAACAGGAAGCACGTGTCTCGCTCGGCATTTGGTTATTGTTAGTCAACAAACGCTGGTTGAACGATGAACGCGATGGCAAAGAGAGCAAGAGAGATCTTTTTGAGGACAGACGACGAGGTCGAGTTGTTACTTTAACAAATGAATATAAAACATCCACGGCTATCGAAAATACAGTGTTTACAGTGAAGGCTGGTCTGCTGTCTTCTAGTGGCGTTATAGTCATGTGCGCTTGACGAATAAGGGAAGGATACGCAATGACCCAAAAGCCCCATTCACGTAGCGGATCTCATCAGCCATGCCTCCGTTTTCAAAGGTCTCCGTTTCCCTCCATCCACACTGAGACGGAGCAGCAGCGTTTTAGAATGAAAACGGCCTCTCCAGCGTTTCCAAAAACGCTCTGTTTTCGAGGCTCGAAAACTCCGGCGTAGTGTGGACGGATGGCGTAACCGTAGCAAAACTTATGCGTTTTAAACGAAAACGCATTAGTGTAAACGGGGCCTCAAACTCAAATTGTCAAATTCTGTTCTCAGATTCCTGGAAAGCCGCAGCTCTGCATACTTTATCTCCAACCACCTCCGACTCACACCTGCTTAATAGTCTCTAGTAGTCTTGCATAGGCATGGGCCGGTATAAGAGTCTGACGGTGTGATAACTTTGGATAAAAATATCACGGTTTCACAGTATGACGGTTTTGTGTTTACTGCTCTAAGATATAGTCTTTTTAAATATCTGGCTAAAAAACAAAACCTTTTTCCCCTTTGAACACAAGATACTTTATTTTGAGAATTTTGTGGCAGTAAACATGTCAGGCTGAATAATTCAAGTGAATCATTGATTTCTGCTGTCTTCATTAGTTTCAAAAACACAGATTTCTTTCCAATTTATACCTACAAAAATTTTACTCATACCTTAGGAATGGTATAGCAGAAAATGTTGGCGGTATAAAAACCTTGACTTTTCCAAACTGCGGTATAACTTGAAAACTGTTATCGTCCCCTGCTTAGTCTTGCACACCTTGATTAGTTGGATCAGCTGTTTTTGATTAGGGTTGGAGCAAAACTGTACAGAGCAGGAGGAACCCAGAGGAAACCCACTTGAACACAGGGAGAGCATGCAAACTCCACATAGAAATGCCAACTGACCCAGCAGAGACTCGAACCATCGACCTTCTTGCTGTGAGATGACAATGCTAACCACTGAGCCACCCTGTCATCATAGCTTATTTCACAATATTAGGTCAAAAGTTCTGAAAAAACAACATCCCTCGACCCATAGACCCTCAAAGAAATCTTGAAAGTGGACAAAGGAGACGGATTAAAGCATCAGGTGTAAATGGGCATGAATGTGTCTCGTTATCTACTTCCAGATCCAGTCAACTAAAATGCATCTAAATACCCGGTATAAACAGGGCCTGACTGTGTTAAAAATCAACATGGTGGACACAAATAGTTGGTTTTAATGTAATCATGCGTAAACCAAAGATATGCAGGATATCATTTCACATTGCTCAGTGGTAGTTTTTGATTCTCCTGTAGCTGTGAGCCTTATCTGTATTCATTTTGAAATCCAGTAACCATAGACAACAAGTGTAGCAGGGAAAGTAAAGGTGACCGAATAAAAAATTTTCTGTGAACTAACCCTTTAAAATCATCTGTTTACCTTTGTATGCAATATAAAGTTACACATGATAAAACAGGAAATGAATGGACCCTTTTTCATTTGTACGGGATCTCAGATCTTTTCTACGGGTTTTTGTTGAGATGTTGATCACAGCAGTCCAAAAAAATAATGACACAATTTATGCAATCCCTCAGCCGTTACATTACAAACACGCTCTTAAAATGTTTCTATGTAACTTGTGATTAAACACAAAGTATAGTAATATGAATGTCTTACTTTTCTAAAAAATAAGATGTGAAAAAACTTGAAACGCGTCCTTTTATTCCAAAAGTATCTTACTGAACAACCGGAGATGCTCAAACTCTTTTCTAGAAGCCTCCGCAATTCTAGGACCATGTTGTTCCTGATCCGTCCAGCAGAGGGTGGCTGGGTTTAGGGTTAAGGCCACATAAAAAGGGGTCCTAGAAATGTGGTTCTGAAACGGCAGCCTCTCCAGTTTTTTTTTATATATATTTTTTATTGAACATTTTTAGTGCAAAAACATGTCAGAAAATTACATGTCAGTAAAAAAATAATAATAATAAAATAATAATAGTAAATCAAATAAAATTTTCATTAAATAATAAAATAAATAAATAAATGTAATTCTTTAACTTTGTTGGAAACACAGAATCTGTAAGAAAATAGCCAAGCTTTTTTCCAATTAATTTAATCCAGAGAATTCCAAAGAAATTCAGCCTCTCCAGTTGTGCAGGAACACACTTGGGAAATTGGTGTCATCTGGTGAATTTTTATTGTAGTACTTTCCACTAGGTGGCAGACTTGTAAAACTTACTGGACACTAACTACTGTGCACTCTCAGAAATAAAGGTACAGGAGCTGTCACTGGGGCAGAACCTTTTCAAAAGGTACTTTTTAGGTACATTTGGACACTAATATGCACCTTTGAGGTACCACTGTGGACTCTTTGGGAACAAATATGTATGTTTTAAAAAGGTACCAGGCCCCAGTGAGAGCTCCTGTACCTTTATTTCTGGGAGTGTAGATAATACAGAACTAAACAGTGCCTAACCCAGTGCCTGTTTGAATTTTAAACCATGTCAGTACATTATGTAATGGATATCTATACAGTCTTGAAGCCATTCATCCATACAATGTTGAAGAAAAAAAAATTCTAATAAAACAAGCAATATCAGCAACAAGTAACATGAGACTGGTTTGTTTTGGCTGAGCTACATCTGCACTTTTGATTGTATTTCATCATACAAGCTTCCGCAGGGTGATGACAATCTGTGTGTTGGGTCTGTGTGTAAAGTTTAAAGACAGTCTGGGTGCTGATGTAGTGATTCAAGCTCAGTAATGTTCATACATAATGTGAAACCTTTTACAACTTTAGTCTAGCTAAAGGCCTTGTGTGTATTTATGTGTGTTCACCTGATTCTCAATCGACCCAGACAGAAGTCATAACTATTGATCTGCCATATACTCATTGATGTTAAGTAATGTTCCTGACATGATGAAGTTTTCTGTATGAATTTAAAATGATGGATCTTAATACCTCACACCTTTAAAATGTTGCTTTAAATATCTATATACAAAACCACAAATATGGGACTCATAAAGGAAATAATAGACATTTCCTTTTGTTTTAGCTTAGCTGTAACAACTTTCCACAGTGGCCACTACCAGCGTAGGACAGTTTAATTTTTAAGCATCTTAACGATCCTTATAGACCATTTCAATGTGTTGAAGTCATTGGCCCGTGAACGTTTCCGGCTTGTTATCAAACTGTAACAAGAAGCAATTCAATCATAGCTTAATGTTAAAACAGCCATCGTAGCATTGTTTATCAATATGTGGCTCTTTTTGGATTCCAGGAAGTGATAAAAATTAAAAATGTAAAACAGGAAATACATTGAGACCATTCATTTTGTTTACATCCTTTTCAAATGTCTCTATAGACCATTTTGAGGGAAATATAAGATGGAGAAAGGACATGTGGCCATTACTCTTACCAACAATTATCATAATATGGCATTGCCTTTCAGTCTACAGAGCAACTTCCTGGGCTACATATCAGATTATTCAACAATAAGACTATTTTCCACAGCCCCAGGCTGTATTACATTATTGATGTTCATGGTTTATGTCTGTCTCATGCCACACTCACAAATATTTTTTGCTGATTGTTCAAACTACTAATTTAAAATGAGCTGAATCAACAAAATCTTGAGGTTTTTGGACAACTTAGTTGTTTTATGTTTGATTCAATTAATTTTGTAAAAAACTATTAAGTTAACTTAGTCGATTTGAGTTGGGACAACATGAAGAAATTGTGAAGAAAGCTGCATTTTTTACAATGTATAGTTTTACTGCTGGGCGACACGGTGGCTCAGTGGTTAGGACTGTAACCTCACAGCAAGAAGGTTGCTGGTTCGAGTCCTGGCCTGGATTTCCTCCAGGTGCTCCAATTTCCCCCACAAAGACATACGATAGCTTATAGATGATTTGAATTAACTAAATTGGGCGTAGTGTGTGAATGAGTGTATATGGATTTGGCAGGGGCGATATAAGATTCTGACGGTTTGATAACCTTCGATAAAAATATCACGGTTTCACAGTATGACGGTATACTGTGTTTACTGCTTTTAAAATATATTCTTTTTAAATGTCTGGGTTAAAAAACAGATTTTTTCCCCCATTGAACACAATACATTTTATTCATTCATTCATTCATTTTCTTTTCGGCTTAGTCCCTTTATTAATCCGGGGTCGCCACAGCGGAATGAACCGCCAACTTATCCGGCATTTGTTTTACGCAGCGGATGCCCTTCCAGCCACAACCCATCTCTGGGAAACACATTCATACATTCTCATTCACACACATACACTATGGACAATTTAGCTTACCCAATTCACCTGTACCGCATGTCTTTGGACTGTGGGGGAAACCGGAGCACCTGGAGGAAACCCACGCAACCACGGGGAGAACATGCAAACTCCACACAGAAATGCCAACTGGCCCAACCGGGACCTGCCCCAACCGGGGATCGAACCAGCGACCTTCTTGCTGTGAGGCGAACGTGCTACTCACGCGCCACCGTGGCGCCCACAATACATTTTATTTTGAGATAAAAGAGAGAGAGGAAGAAAGAGAGAAAAAAAATAATAATAAAGAACATTAAATAAACTTGAGGGTAAGACATTTAAGAATCAATTAAAGTCATGACAAAATGAAATAGTCCTGTTTGCTTTCTTATTTTCAGATAATGAAATTAAATCTAAATAATGACAATTCTTCCAAAAAAACAAACAAAACAGGAAAATATGGTTTGGTGTTAGTAAATTTGCATTTGTGGATATGAACATTTAGAAACAGTTAAAGTATTTTAGAGCAGTAAACATGTCAGGCTAAATAATTCAAATGAATCATTGCCTTCTGCTGTTTTCATTAGCTTCAATAACACAGATTTCTTTACAATTTAAATGGCTACTTTGGATATCTTTGGAAATTCAGCCTAAGTATCCTAAAAACAATCCTAAAAACAAACAAACCAAAAAGCATAACAAAAAAATAACATAAAAATTATCTTACCCATACCTTAGGAACGGTATAGCAGAAACTTTTGGCGGTATGAAAACCTTGGCTTTTCCAAACCGCGGTATATCTTGAAAACGCATCCCATGCTTAATATGGGTGTTTCCCAGTACTGGGTTGCAGCATTTGGGCATCTGCTGTGTAAAACATATTCTGGAGAAGTTGGTGGTTCATTCTGCCGTGTCGACCCCTGATGAATAAAAGGACTAAGCCGAAGGAGAATGAATGGGTTTTACTGCAGCAGATACATTTGTTTAAATGTTATATTAGTAACGTTTTTTAATTAATATTAAGTGTTAAAAATAATCGATTGATTGATTTATAAAGATAAATATTTTGTTTTCCCTAGCCTACTTTTAACGTAGAAGCAATCTTTCTGAAACGTCACCATACGTCCGGCTCGGGGTGGGTTTGATCCACAGCGACAGCCAATGAGGTTTGAGAAGTTTTGTCTGGCCGTCCCACTTTTAAACGTCACTGTTGTCAGCGCGGGAGATGTGAGCGAGAGGGCGCAGAGTACTGAGAATTACCGCCAAACTAAAGCTGTAAGTACTGCGTTTTTATACAAGTATACAACATATATCGACGTAATCATATTCGGTTATATGTGTTCATTATGACACGTGCATTCATTCAGAAAAGCGTTTTTAATCCGCGCTTGACATTTTGTAGTGAAAGTATCTCTCGTAGTAGCACATTTGCACCTCTTTGTGCTCTAAAGATCATGTGGTTTGTCTAAATTAGAGATAAAATCAATGTGCTTTTTTGTGAAGGCTGTTTGTGTTTACATAATTACAATGACATTTCACAAATCACAAGACTCCAGTAGGGTGGTTTTGTTTATTAATGTCTCCGTAAACCTGATCATAGGCACTTTGTTCATTAGGATCTCATTTACGGAAGTTAAAGTAAAAAGACAACCGTATCATGTCAAGTGTCAGTATTTACAGATAATTTAACATATTGTATAAAAGTACTGGAAATTAAGGACATCTAGAGGTACATTTTGTGGCCTGTGCTCAGTGTGCTGTAGAAGTGCTGGTGTTATTGCTTCATTGTGTGTTGTTTTCAATGTGAGCAAGTTACATTAGACCAGGGGTGCCCAAACTTTTTCTTATGAAGGGCCAAAAACTTGTTTGAGGGGGGTGGGCTATACTATATATTATTATACCAACTATTACACTAAAGCTGCTATTGTAATATCCTAATTTATTATGATTTTATTATCTATTATATATTATTTCTTACTGTTTATTATTATTATTATTTCCTAATTTTTTTACATTTTATTACGAACCTCTTACAATAAAAACATAAATAAACACATTTGTAACACAATGGTATTCAATGCTGAATACACGAGCTGCACCAGCCTTTGCCTTAATGTCTTCTGTATTGTCCTCGGTGTTCCAGTGACAGTATTTACCTTTTTAAACAACATTTAATTGAAACATTTCATTTCAGTCTACCTTTGTAGCTCAACAATTAAACAAGCAAAAGGTTACGTTAAATTAGAAATGACAATCTCTGTTGAAGGCATTCGTTCTAAATCTCTTCTCAGATGGGATGGCGGGCCAAATCAAAGGTTACCATGGGCCAGCTTTGGCCCGCGGGCCCTATTTTGGGCATCTCTGCATTAGACTATATAACTACAGATACTGCAGTGAGGAAGATTAGTTAAAACAATTGAATTATTAATTATTTCAGTATAATAAATACTCATTCATTTGGTATAAATATTTATTTGTACGTATTTAATTAATATTAATTATTTTATGTTAATGGTCTATTTTACATTTGACTATATATATATATATATATATATATGTATATATGTATATAAAACTATATTAAATGAATCAAAATTAGTATTACCTGCTTCTTAAAATAAGTGATCATCCAAATTTTTTTTACATTCTAAATGATTAAAAACAACCTGATGGACTGCCGATATGAATTAAATGGTATTATTTATCATTTTGGGCTTTATTGTGATCCCTAAACTCTTTCAATGTCACCAAATGATTGCAATTAAATGGGCCTGCAATGTGTGACCAAATGAAGTACAGTCTGACAGACCACATGCAATTTTTTATGCTTTTGTAATTGCCACATATATTATTTTTGATGATTTTTTTCTTCCTTCATATTTCACTGTCAGACACTCTCTATCTGATATTCCTCCTGAGAGCATCATGCCTTGTGAAAGGAAACCCATGCGCTACGGTCACTCCGAAGGCCACACTGATGTTTGCTTTGATGACCAGGGAAAGTAAGTGACACATTTTCTGAAGTACTTCTGAATGCTTTTGATTTGATGCGTCAAGGGATAGTTTACTCCAAAATTAAAATTTGCTCACCATTTACCTGCACTAAAGTGAAACTTTGAAACAAGATATTTTGAAGAATGTTGGGGGAAAAGCAGCTATTAATGCCTATGCTAGTAACAAAAAATGCTATTGAAGTCAATGGCTTTTTAATTTTTTTAAGTTATCATCATCATGATTTTTTATTTTAATTATTATTATTATTATTATTTGTTTTATTTAGTCACAGTGTGTTTAAAATGGAATAAAGCGGCACTTTGGGGTGAAAAATTGGAGTGTTGTTTTAAACTGATGTTCTCAAAACTGACCACTTGAAAGGGCCCTTTGGAATGATTTAGAAAAATGCATGATCCTTTTAGCAAGGAAGTTGTTTGACAATCATAAAGCAAGTTGTTTGATTTCATACACTGCACTCAATTTGTAAGGGCTCATCCTTATGCCCTAATAACTCCAGAGACACCCTCTGAAGGAACAAGGCAATAGAGATGAGGCCTTCTAAATGAAACCCAATCAGTGGTGGAAAGAGAACTGAAGAATCATACTCAATTACCATTACTTACCCAAAAATGTAGTGCAAGTACAGTAAAAATATCTGTTGTAAATATTACTCAAAGCATGAGTAAAAAGTAGCCATTTTAAAACTACTCAAGAGTAGTGAGTATAACTGTGAAAGTCTGATGCACGCACACAAATTGCATCTAATTATTGTTTAAGGTCATTTGGTGAGGCATCCTTCTCATCAGTGACATTCAGTCTAAGCAGTCTCTTGGTCATTGCATGTATAGATTTTGTTTTCTGTGTCCTGAGGTTGTACGGTGTGATGCTATTTGATGAAACTGGAATCACAGGACTGATTATTCTACTTCAGCCAGTGCACCATAGACAAGAAAAAAAGTAGTGACTGCAGGTTGAGTGAAAACAGTAGAGGAAAAGTTCAGTTACAGCACTAAAAATGTATTACAGTGAAAATAAAAGTACTCCTTTTAAAAACTACTTACAATTCCTGACAAAAACCACTCAATTACAGTATTCTATTCAATTCGCCTTGATTTCTATAGCGCTTTTTACAATGTAGATTGTGTTGAAGTAGCTTCACATAGAAGATAAGTAAACTGAAACCGTATCAGTCCAGTTTTCAGAGTTGAAGTTCAGTTCAGTGTGGTTTAATATTCCAAACAGTCCAAACACTAGTAGTTTGAGTATTTGTAACTTGTTACTTCACTCCACTGAACCCAGTGTATATCATCCTTTGTGTTCAAATGGAGAAAGAACTTAAACAAGTGAAGGGGCTTTAGTAAAGGATGACAGAATTTTCATATTTGGCTGAACTGCTCCTTTAACAAATGGGACAGCCTGTAACTCATTGTCTTTCTCAGGTGTATTGTGACGTGTGGGAGTGATGGTGATGTCCGCATATGGGAAAGTCTAGATGACGACGATCCCAAGTCCATAAATGTCGGGGAGAAGGTCTATTCTGTAGCCTTAAAGGCAAGTTAACCTTTGTTTCTCATGGCATATTATCAAAATAATTCTATTACTAACGCACCAGAGAGTTTTCCAACACCTGAAAGTGTTTACTTCAACCAAACTGTTAATTGTGTTCTTGAAATGTCAGCGTTTGTTTTTCCTTTTCAGAATGGAAAGCTGGTCACAGCGGTTTCCAACAACACGGTCCAGATTCACACTTTCCCTGATGGAGATCCAGACGGCATTCTCACTCGGTTCACCACCAACGCAAACCACGTCACCTTCAACAACAGCGGCTCAAGGGTGGCTGCGGGTTCGAGGTATGGCTGTGTGATTTGGGGAAATGTCTAATTGTTGTTGTTGTTTTTTTGTTTGTTTGTTTTTTTTCAGACAGATATTGCGAACTATTATTATTATTATTATTTTTTTATATATATTTTTTTAATTTGATTTGCGATCTAATTTTGTAGTCAAGCTTGTTTGTGTTGAACTACAGCGATTTACTTCAGCTTTACTTCATCACCACAGCCGCATGTTAGTACAATTATGAAAGAAGACGCTTCAGTCTCAGTTTGTTGACGTTAAATCAGGTTTATTTTGTACATTAACATAACAGATATCCATACAGCAGCGGATATTAACTGTGAACTTTGTAACGACATTGTGTGTGACTCATCGTTGCAACTCCGCAACAAACACATCAAACAATCATTGGTAAAGTTCTTACTGTAGTATTTCTCACAAACGATACATGAGATCTGCTTCCTTTACGTCTGTCTGACGCAGCCGAGGGCGGAGATTGAGGCACGCTGACAGGCACGTGGGAATGGTGGGCGGGGAGGACTAGCCTTAAAGGCCCAGTACACAAAGACAGCAACAAGCTGTTTAGAGCTATAATACACAGACTTCAGAAAGCTATAATAAATAATCTGATGAGCTGAAACTTTACAGACAAATTCTGCTGACACAAAAGACTTTTAAAAAACTTTTAAAACATTTGCCCTTTAAAGTTACTTTTTTTGTGCCCAAATGCATTAAACTCATGAAATGCCTTTAAAACTCATGCAAATGGTAGTTTCACTATACTGTCTCTCAAAATCTCATGTATTCTCAACTGTTGTGCTATTGAACTATAATCTTAACTCAACACTGCAGATCCTGCAACGTGACTATTACGGAAACACACATTGCATTATCGATGCTGAAGCGGCAGCCCTAGTAGATGACAACAAGTTTCATAGATAGGTGCAATAATAATCTCCGATATCGTTTGCTATATAAATACTCCCGTCTATGTGCTTTTGACTGTTGTCAATGTGGAGAAGACGCCACTTTGATTGTTTCATGATTAGTTGTGTTTGGCTAAATGGCCGTTTTCTGGATATATGGATTGTTTTACGCGTCTGCATCAGGGTTGAAGAGCGCGAGCATGTCAGCGCATTGATTGAGCAGTTTTATCCTGCTGCTGATGCTTGAATATTGATGCCGGCGGCACTGGCAGCTGAGCTCCAAACAGGTTATTTGATTTTTCTTTTTCTTTTTTTGCTTCCTGTAGAGATCGGAAATGAGTTTTCATTTATTTCACCACTTCAGATCGGAAAGATCTGTGGCACCAATATGAGTCTCTGCTGGGCTGAAAATGATCATGGATGAAGGTGCTAATTTTGGGCTTGTGTTTTTCAGTGACTTCCTGGTGAAGATGGTGGAGGTGGCTGACAGCAGTCAGCAGAAGACATTACGGGGACACGACGCTCCTGTCCTCAGTGTGGCTTTTGACCCCTCTGATGAGTTCCTAGTGAGTTTCACTAGCCCTTTTAGTGATCAAATGTTGTTATATTCCAATGAGTTGTTGAAGGCACTACCATTCAAAATATTGGGTTATTTATTTATTTATTTATTTTAACAAATTAGTATTATTAAATTATTTATATAGAATCATTTCTTTTAGTCAGCACACATGCATTTAATTCATCAAACATTGCAGTGAAATCTGTTTTTAATTTTATTTAAATGTATTTGGTTTAACTTGTTATTCCCATATTTTGTGCAGTCATTTCTTTTAGTCAGCACACATGTATTTATTTCATCATGCATGCCAATATAATCAGATTTTAATGTTTTAAAAAATCATTTAATTTTAATCTATTTTTTTTTTTTTTTATTTATTTTTTGGACTGCGTATTATTAATATATTTTTGCAATCTTTTGTTCTCCATAAATGCGTTTAGTTAATCAAACATGGTAAAAGGGCTAACCTATGTTCCCTTTAAAGTAAAAAACAATATTGTATTTTAATATATTTGGGTTTTTTGTTTATTTTAGTTATTTGACATTATTAATCATATATTTTTGTAATCATTTCTTTTAGTCCGCACACATGCGTTTAATTCATCACGCATGCCAGTAAAATCAGTTTTTATAGTTTTAAAAAATCATTTTATTAAATGTATTCGGTTTTTATTTATGTTTGTTTATCTTTTGGACAGCATATTATTAATATATTTTTTGCAATTTCTTTTAATCTGCATGCATGCAGTCAATTTGTCAAAAATGGCAGTCAAATCAGTTTTTAAAGTAAAAAAAATATTTTATAGAAATATATTTAGGTTATTTTTCATTTATTTATTTATTTTTTGGACAAATTATTATTCATATATTTTTGCCATAATTTCTTTTAATCTGCATGCATGTATTTAATTCATCAAACATGGCAGTCAAACCAGTTTTTAAAGTAAAAAAATATTTTATTGGTTTATTTTATTGGTTTATTTATTATTTTGGACAAATTACTATTAATATACTTTTTGCAGTAATTTCTTTTAGTTGGCATGCATGCATTCAATTCATAAACATGGCAGTAAAATCAGTTATGAATGTTACAAAAAATATATGTTTTTTTTAATGTATTTGGCTTATTTGTTTGTTTATTTATTTTTTGGACAAATTATTGTTATTATGTTAATTGCGGGGATTTCTTCAAGTCAGCACACATGCATTCAGTTCATCACGCATGCCAGTAAAATCAGTGTTTATAGTTTTAAAAATATATTTTATTTAAATGTATTTGGGTCTTTCATTTGTTTTTTGGACAAATTATTAATAATATATTTTGTGCAATGCTTTCTTTTAGACAGCGTATGTGAACATTAAATTAATCAAACTTGCAAGTAAAATCAGTTTTGAACGTTTTAAAAATATATTTTATTTAAATGTATTTGGGTTGTTTATTTGTTTTTTGGACAAATTATTCCTATATTTTTGCAATCATTTCTTTTAGCCAGCATAGATGCGTTCAGTTCATCAAACATGGCAGTAAAATCAGTTTTTAAAGTAAAATTTTTTTTTTATTGGAATACATCTTTTTTTTGTTAATTAATTTATTTGGACAAATTATTATTCATATATTTTTTGCAATCATTTCTTTTAATTCGCATACATGTATTAAATTCATCAAACATGGCAGTGTAATCAGTTTTTATATACAAAAAAATATTTAAATGTATTTGGGTTCTCATTTGCTTATTTTTTTAGACAAATTATTCTTAATATATTTTGTGAAATCCTTTCTTTTACTCAGCATACATGCATTCAATTTATCATGCATGCCAGTGTAATCAGTTTTTAAAGTTTATTTAAATGTGTTTATTAACATTAAATAAATCAGTTTTGATGCATGAGACTTCTTTCAAAAACATTTGAAAACTGTTGCCCACCCCAAACTTTTGAACAGATTTTTTTAAACGTTTGTAATATTTAACATATATGCTGATGTCACTTCCTGACAGGCTTCCTCCAGCTGTGATGGATCAGTTGCTGTATGGTCTATTGAGTCACAGGTAAAAACATCTAAAAAAGCACTAGTAAGTGTGTGAAATAGACACACACACACACACACACACACACACACACACACACAAACACACTTGTGGTCTTCTTGGGGGTCAAAAATGACCATCATAGGGAATTAATAGGAAATATGCAAAAATATGAACATTTTAGAGATTATTTTTACACAGTCAACAGTTCTACCATGATGCTGAAAAAAAAGGCAAAGAAGTGAAGGGTTGACACTCTTAGGGCCCTATCATACACCCGGCGCAATAAGGCACAAGACATGTTTGGCACGATTTGTTGCTATTTTCAGACCAGCACAACCCTAATTTTCCTCTTTTGCACCACGTTGTTTAAAGGGTAAATCCATTTGTACCACTTTGTGGACTCATTGGTGTTCTGGTCTAGAAAGGAGGTGTGTTGAGGTGCATTGTTGGTGCGTTGCTATTATCAGGAACTAAAATAGACCGTGCAATTGACCAACTAAAAGCAGGTCTAAAGTCCATCGTAGAGCGCATTAGTTGTGTGCCTTAAACGCTTACACAATGTTAAATACACACAAGATGTACAGCAATACACACATATATTTACATATCTAAAAGAATAAAACTGATTAAAATATTACAAAAATTATTATTTTCTACATAAATATGAAAATCACTGCCTGCATGCCTTCTTGTCAGAGGCTTTTTCAGTTAATTCATGACAATTTGCGTTTGTTTAATATTATTATTATTACTATCAGTAATATTTATTATATGCAAATTTATTTTTGTTTTGATAAAAACAAGTTTAGATTTGTCCTCCTGTTGGGTTTGGTGACGTATGCGTCACCTATATGAGGATATATGAATAGGACGTGTGTTTGGACATAAGTCAGTTTTTTTTTTTTTTACTACACTTCCTTATTATTGTTCTATAACTGAATTTAGAAATAGGTTTGAAACAAATCTTTGAGCTTAACAAACTAAGATGAAATCTGTAGGCGAATGGATGTCTTCAGTGGAGTGCTTACAACACTGTTTCCTTATCCACGAAAGTAAAGGAGTAAAAGTAAAGAGGCCGAAGAGGCTTGTTCTTTATTCTCGCTGCAGATGGTCTGTTTAACTCGCTAGGGAAGCATTCAGTTTTTCCACTTACAAATTCCGCCATGTAAATAGCAAATGATTCTTAAAGGGAATGGGAGATGAGTCTCTGATTGGTTTAATGCAGGTTATGCTCAAAACACACCCATAACTCATTAAGAGAATAAGCACAACCCTGTTAGACCATGTGCTGCGGCGCAAATTGTATTTTTCCGTCCTTAAAATAGCAAAAGTCGATTCGGACATGTTCTTAATACTTTTGTGGCTAGATCGTTAAAACAGAGCCCAGAGTGTGAAATACACACACAGTATCATACTCTACAAAATGTTAAGACTTTTGTGTAGTTCCTTTATAGCAATATGTACAGTTTACAAAAGTTAACACTTTTAAATCAACTTTTCAAACAATTAATATTTGTTTACAAGTTAGTACTAGGTTTACTCCCATCATATCTACAGAATTACATTTGTAAAAAGCCTGTCCTTAACTATGGCCTTCGGTCACAGAATAGTTATTTAGTGTCTGTTCCTAAAGTGCGGACTGAGATAGGGAAAAAAGGCTTGCAAATATGCAGCATATGCAGAAAAATTTACAGACGAAGGCCCCGTTTACACTGGTGCGTTTTAGTTTTAAACTGGCGTTTTGGCATGAAAACGATCTGCGTCCACACTAGCGTTTCACCCAGCGTTTCTCAGATCTCCGTCTACACTACTTCACCAGAAACGTATATCACGTGACCATTGGTGCACTCTGGGCATGCGCGTTCAAGTATAAACAGGAAGCATGTGTCTCGCTCGGCATTTGGCTATTGTTAGTCAACAATGGTTGAACGATGAACGCGATGGCAAAGAAAGCAAGAGAGGTCTTTTTGTGGACAGACGACGAGGTCCAGTCGTTACTTTAACAAATGAATATAAAACATCCATGTCTATTGAAAATACAGTGTTTACAGTGCAGGCTGGTCTGCCATCTACCTGTGGCGTTATAGTCATGTGCGCTTGACGAATAAGGGATTGGATACGCAATGACCCAAAAGCCCCAATCACGTAGCCAATCTCAGCAGCCACGCCTCCGTTTTTTTAAATGTCTCCGTTTTTCCAACATCCACACTGAGACGGAGCAGCAGCGTTTTAGAATGAAAACGGCCTCTCCTGCGTTTCCAAAACGCTACGTTTTCGGGGCTTGAAAACTCTGGTGTAGTGTGGACGGATGGCGTAACTGTAGCAAAACTTATGCGTTTTAAAATAAAATGCATTAGTGTAAACGGGGCCAAAGTTGCAGTTTAAAGAATTGATTTCATTAAATGCTTTTTAAAAGAGTATAAATGAATTAGTAATTGAAACACAGGCTTGTAGATGTTTGAATAGTTTGTCAATGTGTGATTCATGTCAACTGTCAATTGTTTTTTGTTTGTTGTCTGTTAGACCCATGTGACCCATGTATACCTACTAATCTTGGCCAGGACGCTCTTGTAAAAGAGATTTTTAATCTCAATGTGTCTTTCCTGGTAAAATAAATGTTATAATAATAATAATAATGTTTTAACCTGCCGAATGAAGTTTTTTTAGATTGTCTAAATGTATATTCAAATCTACAATTGCTCAGAAATATCTAAACAACTAAGGAATTCATCCAATTCATGGATAAGGAAAATGGATGTTAATTACAGCATAAATATGAACTATTACCCCAAAACCCTCTCAAAATCAAAATAATATAGAAAAAAAACATTATTAAACAAATATAAATGTTTTTACTTTAAAAAAACTGCAGATGTACAGGTGTATGTCCCTTTTTGACCATCAAAGGCCACAAGTGTGATTCCCATATAAGCATCAGCAGAGGGTTAGAAACGTAATGTGATCTTAGGCTATTAGACACTTAAATCTAACGTATATCTGATGTTTTTCAGACTCAAGTAGCTCAATGGAAAGTTCTCCAGAAGTCAAGTGATGTTAGCAATGCAAAGTCTCTCTGCAGACTAGCATGGCAGCCTCGTTCTGGAAAGGTATTGAAAGCTTCATCTTTATACGAGACTTTATTCAGTCAATTCAATGAACATTTTCATGTTTCTCTTTGCTTGCTTTATAGAGAACACATCCATCAATCATCTTCGCAGCTTATAGCACTGCTTTAACTCTTGTGCATTTAATCTTTTGTATTTGCTCGTAGTTGCTTGCTGTACCGGTGGACTTAACAGTTCAGCTTTACGACAGAAACACATGGACTCATGTCAGCACGCTCTCCGATGACCTCATCACACAGGTCAGCAATTTACAATCATCATGTAGAAGAGCAATAAAATCAAAAAGGTCATTTGTAGGTGGTGGAAACCTTTTTATTAGCGCCACAGTTGTTTCTTAACCTTTGGCTTACTGTATCAGGTACTGCGTGGTAGATGTTTGTTATGTTGCAGTGCATTGTGTTGTTATGAACACTTCTTTCCGATTCGTTGTCCTCCGCAGGTTGTTAATGTTGTGGTCTGGTCTCCGTGTGGGAAGTTTTTGGCTGCAGGAACAGTTGGAGGAAACCTGCTGATTTGGGATGTTGAGGCCAAGCTGTGCATTGACAGGTTAGAATAGATCACGTTTATCTCAGTATTGTTGAAGATGTGTGTTTCAATAATATTATAATTGCTTTGAAAATCTACATGTATTTTAGTGCTCGAAGTCATTCTTGAAGCCATTGGAATTCAGTTCAAAATGACCCCTATTATTCAAATTATGAAAATAAAAATATCCTTTTGTGAGGTTTTTTTGTGAGATATTAAGTACTTTAACAAACAAGTTAATATTAATTTAGAGACACTTTTGTCTTTTTTTTGCTGCTGAAAATTGTTTCAAACTAAAACATTTCTCAGAGCAACGTTGTTTTGTTCTTAAATTAATCTTTTTGAATGAATCAATTTGAGTCAAAGACTCCATGATGCATTCATAAAAACAGACACTTTTTTCATTTCTAAACGAATCAGCTGCTTTAAAAGAAATGAATGATTCAGTAAAGAATTCACAGACTGAGGCAGAGGCTTGATACTAACTACTAGTGGTTTTAATGTAGCATTTATTTACCCATGCCATATCTGAACCAGGACAGAAACATACTGAGCGCACTTATCATGAAAACAAAAATGCTAGATTATTTTAATAACATTAAGAATGCACCATATATTGGTGACCATATCTGTGTAGACCAATACATCGTTGCGTTTACTGTTATTTTTTTGGTAAATAAAAAAATTGTTCACTGTGTTTGTTTGTTTTATCAATTTGTGTGTGTGTGTGTGTGTGTATATATATATATATATCGACCTATATATCGGTTATCTGCTTCTAAATATAAAAAAAATTCAGTTATTGATATCAGGCAGGGATGTGATTCTTCTGTATAAATACAGATTTCCAGATTTTCTGAGCCCAATGGAGACGACCCCTGTGATTTGTGCAAATTTGTATATATATTTTTTAGGAGAGGCAGCTGAGGGGAGTGGGGTTATTTTGAGGTTCATCGTCATCAAAGCAGACGACCTGATGATTTGCCCCTTTAGTGTTCATCATTGTGCATGAGAAGGAGCAGTAACTGCTTCATTCCGGACGTCATTCAGGGGATGTAATTGTAGACCTACCTGTTGCACGCACAAATGATTTGATGCGCGCATACTATGCTCAGGCCTTGACATTAACTTTTTTGATCACCAGCCACTGTTGCTAGTTACGGTGAAAAACTACTATCCACAGTGGCTGGTGATCAAAAAAGTTAATGTCAAGGCCTGAGCATAGTTTGCTTTCAGATATAAAATATATTTTTCTAGCTATGTAAATAGCCATCGAAGCTGGTATTGTGTTAAACACAAACAAACTAAAGTTACTGGTATCAAATGTAAAAACGTAACATAATTTTTATCTGAAGTTTGCGTTTTCTCACTATGTAAATAGCCATAGAAGCTGGCATGGTGTCAAACACAAACAAGCAAACAAAAGTAATCCGTATCAGATGTAAAAGCTTAATATATTTTATTTCTATAATTTATATCTTTACGGTAAATTTTCTCGCTATAAAAATAGCCATAGAAGCTAGCAAATGTCCATGTCGGTGCATCCCTGGTCAACATTGTCCACCAATACAGTCGTTCTGCTGGTGATTTGTGTAGTGATGGTGGTGTTGTTGATCTTGTCTGATTCCAGACAGAAACACGAGAAAGGCTTTACTGTGTGTGGGATGGCTTGGCATCCCTCTGGAGGCCGGATCGCATACACTGACACTGAGGGCTGCCTCGGCCTGCTGGAAGGAGTGTCGTCCTCATCCTCATCCTCTACTGTCCAGAGCTCCAAGGTCAGTCAAACCCTCAGGCTCTCGGCTCTTTCCTCCCGAACCAGAAATAGCATCACTAACATTAAATCCTCATGGGTGTAGAAGGATGTTCAGGTGACCTTTATGTGGCTAGATTGCTTTCAGAATGCTGTGTTTTGGTTAATATAAAATAATAATATTTATACATTTTTAAATCTTAAGTTATGTTATAAAGATATGCAATTATACTGTGTTAGTTCATGTTTGATTAAATGGTTAGAAGTGCATTATATTGAAATTTCATTCAGAATTCATTCAGAAAGTTCTGATTTGTAATGTGCCATGTTCTTAGATGATGTTGTTGTTGTTGTTGTTAGGGCTGCGTAATTTGGAACGAAAATGTTGATGCTTTACAGTAAGGTCACAGTTTGTTATTATTTAATGCACGACTACTTATGACGAAACGTTTAGTTCATGTATTTTTAAATATTAAAATATCCACTTCATTAAAAAAACAACTGTTTATTGTTGATGTCCATTAACAATAATAATAATAATAATAATAATAATAATAATGTATGGGTTTTGATTTTAATATTGCATTAGTAAATGTTGGAATAGATAATTACATTTTAAATCATTTTTTCAGCGTCAGATTGTTAACTTATTAAATAACTGGGAAATTATTTAATAAATGGAAGCTTATTTAGAAATATTAAATCATTTTTTTATGGTGTATCTTATTTATTTTCCCTTTTTGAAAACTGAACAGTCAGGCCACAATATTAGTAAAAATTGTAGAGAAGATAATGTTGTTATCTTAATAAATTTAATCTTAATAGGTTAATGATAATAATTATATTATTATTAATTATTATTATTATTATTAGAAGAAGAATTTAATTTAATATTCATTTTACAGCTAAATATTTCTCTACTAATATTTGTTTTGAATTCTATATATTTAAACTAGTATTAAACATGATTTAGATGCTCAAGTTTAAGGTAAGGTCAAGGTAAAACAAGACAACATATAACATACATACACATTAAAATCTGATCTTAAAATACCTCCTAATATGAATACGGTTCTATAAAAAAATAATAATAATATACTACAATGTGCCCTCACTGCCTCTGTTATGCCAACCAATGCAGTTTGGTTCATTTTTGACCGTCCTACCCTACTTGCTCTTTGATCAATTTAATTGAAATAGGAACAAAGAATGTTTATGTCTATTATCCTTGCATAACGGGACCCTGTATCTTCTGACAGAATTCGTCAGCTCATATTTCAAAGACAGCACATGCGAAGAGTCCGATAAAACCTTAGATGGTAAATATTTATATAAATCTAGATGTTAAATATTTAAATCTAAAATTAATATAAAGTTTAATAATAATAATTAAATAATATTATTTTTATTATTAATAATATATTTTATTATTATAATATATTATTTTATTATTATAAAAAAAGATGTAAAATAATCACACTAATCCTTTTTTTACTTTTTTTTAAATTATTTTTTTTACTTTTAATATATGTTTTTAATGTAACCTTTATTATTGCTATTTTTCCATTCACATGAATGAAAGTTAAAGCGATTAGTGTTTAGGCATGGGCCGGTATGAGTTTCTAACAGTATGATAACCTTGGATAAAAACATCACAGTTTCACGGTATTGTGTTTACTGCTCTAACATATACATTTTTTTAAATGTCTGGCTAAAAAACAAAAACTTTTTCCCCTTTGAACACAATATGTTTTATTTTGAGAAACATTTAAAGTATTTTTGAGCAGTAAACATGTCAGGCTACATAATTCAAGTGAATCATTGACTTCTGCTGTCTTCATTTGTCTTCAGATGTCTTTACAATTTACACCTAAAAAAATTGTAAATAAAAAATCTTAACACATACCTTAGGAACAGTATCGCAGAAAATTTTGGTGGTATGAAAACCTTGACTTTTCCAAACTGCGGTATACCTTGAAAACGGTTATTGTCCCATGCCTATTTGTGTTAACTATTTTTCTTTTCTTCTTTGTGGTGATGTTTAGGCCTCTGCAGCTAAAGAAGGGAATGACTATGATGACCTGTTTGATGAGGATGACGACCGGATGCTGGACGAGGGCATGAGTGACTCACGGTCTCCTGTAAAGAAACCCATCATGGAGGATGAAGATGATGATGATGACCTCATGCCAGCTACAGGCAGAGCACGAAATAGAGGCTCCTTCCTGGATGACGATGACAATTCGCAAGGTATAACACTTCATCACAATGCATGCCGAGTTACTTCAAGTTCTGGATGTTAATGTTGGTGAAGGAATGGTTAAAGCTCTTTCATTCTTTGGTCTCAAGATCCAGGCTCTGTGAAACTGGATGGACTTCCTGAAGAGGAGGGCAGAGCTGTTCTTCCTACTATGGCTCCGGCAGTGTCACGTCCTGTATATGATGGTCCCATGCCTACACAACCACAGCGGGCTTTCCAACCGGGATCGACCCCAGCACACCTCATGCACCGCTTCATGGTGAGCAGAAAATGTGGTTGTTGTGAACTCGCATAGAGATACTGTTATGTGATGACAGCAGTTGTGTTAAAGGCTTACCGTACGTTCACACCGAAGACGGTGAGAGCGTCAAAGTTCGCTCTGCCGCCTGTCTGCCTTCAGAGCTCCGGCGACGAGAGCGTCAACATTTGCTACACTGATCTTGTATTTAAGGGAGCCGTTGCAGCATCATCAGCAAATCACTGACATTCCCGCATAAAACATGCTTTCTAGTGTAAAATGTTGCCCGCTTTCATTAGATTCATTTAACAATGGAAGATCAAGTTGTTTAAGTCGTCTATTATGTGTCCATATGTCTGAAATATTCAATACTGATTTGCTGCATGAAATTCCTGATTTTTTTTTTAAAGAAAAGAAATATATAACAACATTAATGCACATCGGTAACTTGTCAATAACTTTTTTTAATGTATATCCCTGTAAGTAAACATTGTAGTCGGCGCCAGTGGTGTAGTGGTTAGCGCGTCGACACATGCACTCCGGTGCTCACGGCGACCCGAGTTCAATTCCGCCTCGCGGTCCTATGCCGATCCTTCCCCTCTCTCTGCTCCCCAGGCTTTCCTGTCGATTCTCTCTACTGTCCTAAAGTTGAAAAACCCAGAAAAAATAATTATAAAAAAAAAACTTAAAAAAAAAGAAAACATTGTAAATGACTGGAAATCCGGCAACCGCAATATTAAAACTCCTGGGAACAACTGGTCGGAACTGGAAGTTCACAGTGGCTGTGTTCTCTAGACTCGTCTCAAGTGGTGGACTTTTACATTCTGATTGCTTGCCGCAGTACCACGTCATAGCTCATTACCATAAAGTTGACTTGATTTCAACTCTCTTCAGCACCCACACCGGCGAAGATGCGCTGCGCTGCTCCTTGCCGCTTATCGCTGCCGGCTCCTGTTGAAAATAAATGACTTTTGACTACTTTGAAGCTCTCGCCGCTTTCAGTGTGAACGTACGGTTATTCTTTTGACTTTATGCTAATATTTGTAAAATAATAGTAAGAAAATGTTCAAATAACTTGACATTTATTTTTATTTATTGCATGTAATGTATTTACATCTACAGAGAGAGTTTTGATTGACAGAATTTGATGGATAGTTCACCTAAAAATGAAAACCTGTCATCATTTACTCTTTCTTTCAAACCTGTTTAAGTTTCTGTCTTCTGTTAAACTGAATAGAAGATAATTTAAAGAAAGCTGAAAACCTGTAACCATCAGCTTCTGTAGTATTCATTTTTCCTATTGTGGATGTTAATGGTTACAGGTTTTCAGCTTTCTTTAAAATGTATTCTTTTGGGTTTAACTCATAAAGGTTTAAAAACCTCTTGAGAGTGAGAACATTTTCATGTGAACTATTTCTTTAACTACATCAGTTTCTTCTTAAAAACATTGATCTTTATTTATTTTTTCTTCCGGTTGGCAGTATACACAACTATTCACAGGTCTTGTATGCTGATACATGTGCAATTTGTATTTTCAGACATGGAGAGCCAGCTAAAATTGTCCACATTGTTTTTTTTTAATTGTTTTTTTTTTTATTTTTTTTATTCAGTTTTAACTGATCAGGCTCTAAAAGGATAGTTCACTCAAATGAATATTCATGTCATCATTTATTCTTCCTCATGTGTTTTTAAACCTTTATTTCTTTTGTTGAACAAGATATTTTGAAGAATGCTAATTGCTGGCACTCATCGACATAATTATAGGGGGAAAATTACTGTGGAAGTCACTGGGTACTAGCATTCTTCAAATTATCTTCTATGTGCAAACAAGTTTTGAACAAGTCAAGGGTGAGTAAATGATGACAATTGTAATATTTGCAAGAACTGTCTTTAAAATGCATGCAGATGACTTGTTTGTTGCCTGAGTACCTGTTGTGTGAGCCATAAAGGCCCCACCCTCTTCTGGAAAGGGGGCGGGGAGTAACAGCTCATTTGCGTTTAAAGAGACACACTAAAAATAGATTATTTACAAAAGAAGTTTAGGTAAGATGCATGGTGTGTGTGTGTGTGTGTGTGTGTGTGTGTGTGCGTGTGTGTGTGTGTAAGATCTTTGCACACTTACCTTGATATGTCTGAGAAAATCTAAATAAGCACTTCAGAACATGGTAAACATAGTAAGTGTATGACACACTGTCATTTGTTGTTCTGCTCCATAGAACTCCATATAAAGGCCAGAAACGTTTTTGCACAGGCCTATCTAAAGGATTAATGGTGCCAACTGGTGATCACAAATTTTATCTCTTCCCAACAGGGAAAACCACCAACAATCAAGAATGCTTATTTATTTGGTGTCTGATGGCTTTGCAATAAAAAATGTTGTTATAATGGATGTCAATGGGGCAAAAACAGCCACAAACACACAAGTTTAAGTTTACAGCATAATGTAATGTTGGCCAATGTTCTTCTCAGATGTGGAACTCTGTGGGTATCGTCCGTGGCTATAATGATGATCAGGACAATGCGATTGATGTGGAGTTTCACGATACTGCCATCCATCATGCCATGCATCTCACTAACACTCTGGGTCACACCATGGCTGATCTGTCCCAGGAGGCTGTGCTGCTGGCCTGTGAGGGAACTGATGAGCTCGCAAGGTACAACAAAATTTTATTAATAATAATAATAATAATAATAATTGTTGTTATTTCAATCTATTCATTAGTTTTTCATTTCTTTAGTTGAGGCATATCTGGTCAATTTAGAGATTATTTAGACTTGCACAGTCTATTAACATCTGTGGATTATGCTATGTACATGTGTGAACCAAGTCTAAAATGTTTTGAGCTTGTTCAGTTGAGTAATTCTAAAGGTTTTTTTTTATTTTTAAAGGATGCTTTCGTAGTGTCAACCCTCGTGGTTAAATGAGTTCTAATATCCAAAAAACAAACGTCCTTTTCTCAGCCCGTATACCTAATTCTTCCACATTACAGTTTTGTTTTGTTTAAACACAATGTCAGAGACCGTAGGATTCAATCTTTTCTGTTTAAAAATGTTGAAGTTTAGTTTGTAAAAGAAAAATCCACAACCACCGTGTAGTTTTCAGATAGAAACCAAAGCCAAGCTGCTCTTTATGTTTTCTGTCGCCTCCTTTCTTGGTCTTATGTCAGTTTAATGAGATCATTTCACGTTAAAGCTGTCAATTAATACATCAAATCAAAATTGTAATAAAATCAACAGATCAGAAAAGGCTCATACGGAGTCCCGTCCATCGACTCGTCTATGAAACCACCTTTTCAGAAAGTGGTTTAAAGTGGACAAAATAGATGAATTAATAACCTGGTGTAAATATCAAAGTGTCTCTCTTGTCTGCTGTATCTGATCAACTAAAACTCATTTTAAACAAGAGCCAGAGTATTTATTCTCATTTCACTTTTGACCTCAGTTGCTTGCTTTTTGTTCTAAAAGCAAATTTGTACATTAACTTCATTCATATCTCCAGAACTCCAATAGAAAATTGTAATCAATTTTCTGCCGATGTATTTATGAATACAAATTCTCCAAAATATGTAAATGATAGAGTTTTCTGTCACTTTTTAATCTTTATTTTATAGGACAGTAGAGTGGAGACAGGAATGCAATGGGCAAAATAGAGTGGAGAAGGATCAGCAAAGGACGTTAAGCCGGGAATCAAACTTGGGTCGCCGAGTTTGTTATTAAACTAATAACAAATAAAAAAGAGAAACTTCTCATTTGTTAGATATTTAGTCACACTGGCTGAGAACATTAAGGTACACATCAAATCAAAAGTAGCCCTATTGATTTTGTTAGGTCACATTGCTAGTTTTTGTGGTGAACAATTCATCTGTGCTTGTCATTAAGAAAAAAATAAGTTTGTCGTTGTAATCTGTAGTTGAAGTCTGAAAATCCACTTCTTGTTTGTTTTCAGTTAAATTATCAGATTATGCCTGTCTCAGCTGTTTTTTTTTATTTCATATCTCTAGGATCTGTCACAATGGGAAAAAAAGAAAAGAAAAAGTGGTCACAGTTTCCAGTTCATGTCGATTTTAATGTATTAGGTGTTATTTTAATTGAAAATGATTGTTCTCTCCCTCTGAACAGTAAGATCCAGTGTTTGCATTTCTCCTGCTGGGACACTCATAAGGACTGGATGGTGGATCTGCCTAAAGGAGAGGACGTGCGTGCGTTGTGTTTGGGTCAGGGCTGGGCCGCAGTGGCCACCAGTGCTCTGATGGTCAGGCTGTTCTCCATTGGTGGTGTGCAGAAGGAGATCTTCAGTCTGCCTGGAGCTGTGGTCTGCATGGCCGGACATGGCGAGCAGCTGCTCATAGCGTATCACAGAGGTACTGAAGATTGACACCGGGCTGGTTTTTAGGACTGTGCGCCATTTGGCCAAATCAACAGAAGCTTATGTTTTTTTTTTCACAGTTCTAGGTTTATATCTTTAAATTCAACATCTTTCTTGTAAAAAAAAGTCAAAAAGTCAGAATTGGGATATAATAATCTCAGAATTGCAAGAAAAATTTTGAAAGAAAAGTTTAGACGCTTCTGACATGTTTCTGCAGGAAACAAACTTGCTCAAAAGAGTAATCTGGTTGTGCTTGTGCTCTGTGTCTACATGTTGGATAAGTATGATTGTCTTGTATGTCGTCAGGTACCGGGTTTGATGGAGAACAGGCTCTTGGTGTTCAGTTACTTCAGCTCAGCCGGAAGAAAAGGCAGGTCATCCATGGAGAGCCATTGCCTCTGTCTCGGAAATCCTACCTGGCCTGGATGGGCTTCAGTGCGGAGGGTAAGTCACTTCCTCTGCTTGAGCAGATTACACACATACAGTATATTCATTATGTTGCTCTATCAGGATCAATGGGAAGCAACGTTGTGCAGCCTTTTTCAGATCTCTTCAGAGATGTTCAATAGGATTTAGGTCTGGGCTCTGGCTGGGCCACTCAAGAACATTCACTAAGTTGTTGTGAAGCCACTCCATTGATATTTTGATTGTGTGCTTTGGGTCATTGTCCTGCTGGAAGATGAACCGTAACCCCAGTCTGAGGTCAAGAGCACTCTGAAGGTTTTCATTCAGGATGTCTCTGTACATTTGCTGCATTCATCTTTCCCTCTATCCTGACTAGTCTTCCAGTTCCTGCTGCTGAAAAGCATCCCCACAACATGATGCTGCCACCACCATGCTTCACTGTAGGGATGGTATTAGCCTGGTGATGAGCGGTGCCTGGTTTTCCCCAAACGTAATGCCTGGCATTCACTCCAAAGAGTTAAATTTTAGTCTCATCAGACCAGAGAATTTAGTTTCTTATGGCTGTAACATAAAAAATGTGGAAAAGGTGAAGCGCTACGAATACTTTCCGGATGCACTGTATACTGTCATCAGAGCACACAAAATAAAACAATTAGAATCTAGTTAATAAAACTTGTTTAAAAATGTGTTATGAGTCTTCTATCCACTAAACAGCACTTGGAAATAGTTGAAAAAGTATTAAAATCTCATGAGATGGCTAATCATTTGCCTTAGGATGAAAAGATATTAGTATCAACATCTAAATAATATGATATCATTATCAGTGCCAGTTTTTGGCCAAAATTAGCATATCACAATGTATGCTAATGACATGGCTATCATTTCATATAAATATGCATGTTTAATATATAATTAATATTATTTTTTGCTAAACAGTAATAAAGGAAATGTTTCTAAATCAGCATACTTGAATGATTTCTGTTTTTTTGCAGGAACGCCGTGCTGTATTGACTCTGAGGGTGTTGTGCGTCTGCTGAACCGGACTCTGGGAAACACATGGACTCCTGTCTGCAACACCAGAGACACCTGCAAGAGCAAATCAGACCATTACTGGGTTGTTGGTGTTCATGAGAATCCACAGCAGCTCAGGTGTGTCTTTCTGTTCATTCACAGGACTCAAACCTATGTTCACGTGAGTCCATTTGCATTGAAATTTCCAAGAATCCAATGAAATTTAGAATCCTCTTTATCTTTTTAGGTGTATCCCATGTAAAGGCTCTCGTTTCCCACCTACTCTACCTCGCCCTGCTGTGGCCGTCCTACCCTTTAACCTGCCTTACTGTCAGACCACCACAGAGAAAGGCCAAATGGAGGTACGGCCTGAAATCCAAGAGCTTGTCAAGCTGAGGATTTTTTTTGTTGTTGTTTGTTTTCTAGGGACGTTGTTGTTGTTGTTGTTGTTTTGCCTATTCATGCATTTAATTGTACATTTATTTATGCATTCATTTACTTATTCCTTGTTTTCTATTCACTCATTTACTTATTTATTTATACAGTATGCATTTATCTAATCATTTATATATCAATGTATTAGTTTATGCATTTACTTTTGCATTTAACGGTGCAGTAATTTGCTTAAAGCATTTTTTTTTCTATTACTTTTTCCGTTTATTTTAAGTTAACTAAATAGGCATAAAATTATATGAGCAGTAGTGATGCACGGATGGCGGTTATATCCACAGGCACTGCGAATAATCAGCGGATCGGGTTATTAAAAATACATTATGATTAATTGCGGATGGATGTAGCTGGACATGGCAGTGGACCAGCAAAAAAGCAGAGAGTGGACTTCGCAGAATGTGAAGATGAGACAGATAGTGTAAAATAACAGATGAAGTGCAAGAGTACTGTTCAAACTTTCAGTCAGAAGAGTCAGAGGAAAATCTGCCATCGTTTGCTTTTAAAAACATGCATGCTTTTTATTTTACATTGTTTATTGCGATTATATTTTTTTCTTCTTCATTCTTTTCCAATACATTGTTGTTTTTGCTGAACTAGCAAGAAAGTCAGTTGTGACTCTTGGCAGTGCAGAGCTTGTCTGTTTTATCATTAAATAACAGTATGTTTATTTATTTAACCAGATAAAAACCCAATGAGATCAATTTACAAGGGTGACCTGGCCAAGAGGTCCGCAACACACGACTTATGAAAAATAAATAAATAAATAAATAAAATAAAATAAATATAGTGATAATAATGATATTAATAATAGTAATAATAATAGTTAAAAAATTAAGATAATATAAAATTACAGTTTAGTTGTTCAGCTATAACACATTACAATATATTAAAAACACATACATTGAGAAATGGACTGATGTTGTTTGTTAAAAAGGATAGAGCAAAAAGATGTCATCGGGACAATTTTAGTTCAGACTGAAGAGTATTCCAGGATGAGGGGGCGGCATGACTAAGGGCTCACTTCGCCATTTCAGTTCGAACCCGGGGAACAGTCAAATGATAAGATTTACTTGAACGTAGGGCATACTGTTTTTTTTCTGAAGAAGGGAGCTTAAGTATGAAGGCACCAGTCCCAGAAGAGCCTTATAGACCAGAGTCATCCAGTGAGTGTACCTTCTTATGTTCAGAGAAGGCCACTCAGCTAATCAACATCACTAATTGATGTTGATTTTTATTTTATTTGTTTTTTTAAATGTGCTGTATCAGACATTAACATCTCTGCTTATGTTCTGTAGGAGCAGTACTGGCGGTCCATGCTCTTTCATAACCACTATGGCTTTCTGTCATCCAGTGGTTATGAAATTGACAGCGAGAGTCAAGCTCAGGCTGAGAAAGAGCAGCAGGAACTGCTAATGAAGATGTTCGCTGTAAGTCGCTCATATGACCAGGACAGGAAGTCAAAGCCTGACTAAATTTAATCAGACACGCCTGGATTGAATTTCACTGTCTGACTTCTGGAACACAATATGTCTTTGAAGATGCATTTGTGCGATTATTTGAGGTGTAGCTTGCACATTTGATTTATTTATTGTTTTTAATATACATTTTTTTGTGTGTGCTTCTGGCAGCTGTCGTGTAAACTGGAGCGTGAGTTTCGCTGTGTGGAGCTGGCTGAGCTGATGACTCACAGTGTTGTGACGCTCGCCATCCGTTACGCATCTCGTTCCAGACGCATGGCCCTGGCACAGAGACTCAGTGAACTCGCCCTGGAAAAAGCCAATCAGCTGCAGGAGGAGGAGCAGGAAGACGAGGAGCCGGCCTATCAGAGGTGAGCACTATAATAAATATGGGTAATGTTATTAGTTTAACTTTTTTTCTATTTTGATTTAAATTCTTTTAGTGACGTTTATTGCTGGATATTTGATGCTTGAAGAAATAGATGCAGTTTGTCTGAAGTGATATTTCTTCATATTTTTGAAACAGGAAAAGCTTAAAGGGATAGTTCGCCCAAAAATCTAAATTGACTCACTCGCAAGTGGTTTCAAACTTTTGAGTTTTTCTTTTGTTAAACAGAACAAAAAGATATTTTGAATGGAGCTTAAAATAGAGCTGCACTATATAGTTTGAGCATCGATATTGCAATGCATCTGTTCACAATACTAACATCGCAAGATATGCAATGTGGTCGGCCTATAGATGCCCAGAAACCACAAGTAAAAATACATAAGGGTTGGGGAGACTGCAGAATTGAACCATAATAGAGTGAATGTATTGTCAAAATGTGTTTTTAAGCACTGTGAGTATTTTAAGACAAAAATAAATTACCTAAAAGTATATTCATATTTCACTCCCATACAAAATCATCCCCATCAGTCTAAAGTAATGACTTGGCAATTAGAACTATTAGTCATCTGGGGAAATTATATGTATATCGCAGTTCAGAGGCTGCATCCTCTGAAGGATGCAGAGCTCAAAGGTGAGTCCTTCGAAGTCCACACAGGCCGAACCGAGCGTTTTGAAATGAGACGATCTAGACGATCCTACACAGAGGACAGATTTCGTCACTGTAACAGCTGCTGTTAGTAAGCGGTAATGACATTTGTAATTACTTTTTTTAAAGTGATTTTAAAACTTATTTTAAGCGATCTGAAGCTAAAACAAGGTTTACAAAAGCTGGAAACATTTCCTTTGATCCATACGTGTACACATAAAAATGTAAACTGTCTATAAATTCACTCATTATTAAGACATGTCATACTCTTTGTTTTTCAACGTATTTAGATCTGAAAGTAAAATAAACCTAATTTGAACATTTAAACCGGACTTTTCTTTTAAAAACGTCCTGCCATTATCAGCGCGCAATGAATCTTGGGATGTTCGAGGCCGCGAAGGATCCACCGGTTGTATCCTTCATTACTTGGGAAACAAAGGACGCATTTTGAGGCAGCGTTCGAAGGAGCCTTCAAATTTTTTAAAAATGAGACCGCCTTTGACATGCCACAATGGCGCAGCGCACTTCAGATGCATCCTTGGGAGGATGAAATGAGACCGCTATACACTCACTGGCCACTTTATTAGGTACACCTGTGCTACTGCTCGTTAACGCAAATTTCTAATCAGCCAATTACATAGCAGCAACTCAATACATTTAGGCATGTAGACATGGTCAAGACGATCTGCTGCAGTTCAAACTGAGCATCAGAATGGAGAAGAAAGGTGATTTAAATGACTTTGAACATGGCATGGTTGTTGGTACCAGACTGGCTGGTCTGAGTATTTCAGAAACTGCTGAACTACTGGGATTTTCACGCACAACTATCTCAAGGGTTTACAGAGAATGGTCTGAAAAAGAGAAAATATCCAATGGTTGGCAGTTTTGTGGGCGCAAATGCCTTGTTGATGCCGGAGGTCAATGGAGAATGGTTCAGACTGAAAGGCAAAAGTAACTCAAATAACCACTCATTACAACTGAGGTATACAGAAGAGTGTCTCTGAACCTTGAGGCTGATGGGCTACAGCAGCAGAAGACCACACTGGGTGCCACTCCTGTCAGCTAAGAACAGTGTAAACTGAGGCTACAGTTCACACAGGCTCACCAAAATTGGACAATAGAAGATTGGGAAAACGTTGCCTGGTCTGAGTCTCGATTTCTGCTGTGACATTCGGATGGTAGGGTCAGAATTTGGCGTCAACACCATGAAAGCATGGATCTATCCTGGCTTGTATTAATGGTTCAGGCTGGTTGTGGTGGTGTAATAAAGGTGTGGGGGATATTTTCTTGGCACACTTTGGGCACTTTAGTACCAATTGAGCATTGTGTCAATGCCACAGCCTACCTGAGTATTGCTGCTGACCATGTCCATTCTTTTTATTCTTCTGATGGCTACTTCCAGCAGGTAATCACGCCATGTCATAAAGCGCAAGTCATCTCAGACTGGTTTCTTGAACACGACAATGAGTTCACTGTACTCAAATGTCCTCCACAGTCACCAGATCTCAATCAATTTGCATCATGGATGTGCAGCCAACAAACCAGCAACTGTGTGATGCTATCATGTCAATATGGACCAAAATCTCTGAGGAATATTTCCAGTACCTTGTTGAATCTATCCCACGAAGGATTAAGGCAGTTTTAAAGGAAATTGGGTGTCTAACATGGTACTAGTCAGGTGTGCCTAATAAAGTGACCAGTGAATGTATATTACAGGGGGAATTTAAAAAAATAATAATATTCCTATAGGTTCAATAAACGTTTGTTTTCATGAAAGTGTGAAATTATTATTTATTTATATTATTTATTATTTAATATTTATTATTAACCACCCTAGAGGGGCCTTAACATGGTTTTTGAAGTAATTATTGTGGAGTTTATGAAAATGAATGAATAAAATCTATAAACTAAAAAATATTTTTTGGTCAGTATAGTGTGAAAGCATCTGATTTGAATGTTAAAGTGTCATATTGTGATTATGAACAGCAATTTTGTTTCTGTGTTTTTGTAAGTAGAGAATATAGAGCATCCCGCCAGATGAATAGCAGACAAGCACAAGAGGAGAATGGCTGTGAGGAGGAGGATGAGGAGGAAGAATATCCACAAGAAGAGCAGATGGATGCAGAGGAATCGACAGAGTCCAGGAAGAAATGTACATGTACAATTCTTTCTTATTTAATTCCAAAAGTGTAGTATATTAAACCCAAATTTCCATTTTGTTTTTAATCTGTATAATTTTTTTATTAAGGTTTTCTTGACATGTACTCATTACATTTTTATCACAAATCTTAAATACAAGAGTAAACTTTTACAAATTGATATTTTAAAATATGAATTAACTTTGACTTTACAGTTTTGAATCCATTCAAGAAAGGAGGAAAGTCACCTGAAAAGCCCTCTCCCAAACCAGGTGAGAGCCTTTTCCATAAATTGAGAAGTATAATGTATATAAAAATATATAAAGCAAAAAATATCTTAAAATCTAGATTGTTTTTTCCAGTTAATAGTATAGAAATATGATTTTCTTAAATAGTTCGTTTTTATTATTGGCTTGCAGTGTTTTTATCTAATGATTTCTGTATTTTAAAGCATTATTTTAGTATTAAAGTATTGTTTTAGTTTAAATTGATTTACCAATTTCTCTTCCTTGAGATATGGTTGTTTTTCTGAAAGTAATAATTACGCCTGTCTGTCTCAGTGAGCAGAGAAGCACGCGTGAACCCTTTTAAGGTAAAAATTTACATTTTGTAAAGAACATTTGATATGTCCTTTAACATTATAAATTAAAAACAAGTATTTTATCCTATCAGGTATCTGGTGCAGGGAAGTCTTCAGGTTCTCCAGCTGGTCAGCCCAGAACGACTAATGTTTTGGACAGCATGACAATGTCCAGAAAACCTGCAGCTTTCAGCGGATCATCAAAACAGAGCAAAGCCCCTGTCCTGAAGCCCTTGGCACCCAAACCCAAGTCCAAGGTACAGTTTGTAGCTCAAACATGAGTGTTCTCCGGCTCCAGTCTGACCCCAAATAACTCAAGTTTCTAGAATGCTTAGTACTAATAATACAACATTTGTTCCATTGAAATGTCAAAGGTGTTTTAATTGTAATATAAGCAACACTATGTAGATTAGTTAGTGTGCCAGACACACAAAAGAATCCCATGTTGTATTGGAGATCTTGAATTAATCTTCATTTTCTGGGTCTGTTTTTCAGACGCAGGCCACTCTGCTGCAGATGAGTGCCTCTAAAGGAAACAGTAAGAAACTGGAGGACAGCCAATCAGAAGCAGAGAAAGTCAAACCGGCCCCTGTTGCTGCTACTCCTCCTGTGTCAAAGGAGAACACTGAGAACAGAAAGTAAGCCCTTACTGTAATTTTTCAAATATTTTCTGTGCTTGCAGTTTGATTGTTTTGCCACTCTTTACAGTAAGTTTTCATTAGTTAATGTGTTTTACTAACATGACTAAGTATGAACAATACTTGTGCAGCATTTATTGATTATCGTTCAGCCTTTACTATTTTCTTGTAAAATACAGATTCATGCTACTTAACCTCATTCACCAAGAGTTAACATGATCTAACAATGAACAACTGTATTTTCATTAACTAACATGAACTAATACCGTAATCAATTAATAGTTCATGTTAGTAAATGCATTAAATAACATTCACTAATACAACCTCATTGTAAAGTGTTACAGACTGTTTCAAATCAGTACAAAAAAATGTACTTCAGCTGTAGCTTTTCTTTAGTGCGTTAGAATCTCTAGTTCAGTTTCACTTAACCGTTAATTACTGCAAACACAGCATGTGATTCATGAATAAACATGGGATGGTATTTCACCCATGTTTTCACATCGTTTTCACAAATATTCAAGTCATAAGACAGATTTAAAATGCTTTCTTTGAATAAAAAAAAAATCCTTTTTGTAAAATTGAATCTGATTCAATTCAATTCACCTTTATTTGTATAGCGCTCTTACAATGTAGATTGTGCCAAAGCAGCTTCACATAGGTTATAGTAAACTGAAACGGTGTCAGTCCAGTTTTTAGTGTTGGAGTTCAGTTTAGTTCAGCTCAGTATGGTTTAATATTCACTACTGAGAGTCCAAACACTCAAGAACAAATCCATCGATGCGCAGCTCTACAAGTCCCGAACAATGCAAGCCAGTGGCGAGGAAAAAAACTTCACCAATTGGTGAAAGTGAAGGATTAAAAAAAACCTTGATAATCCAAGCTCAGTTGGGCACGACAATTTCTCCTATGGCCAAATGTCTTGTGTAGAGCTGCAGTCTAGGCGCCGGAGGCTGAAGAACTCGAGGCTCCTCTGTCCTTTGAGGGTCACAGGAATCAGTCTCATGCTTGCTACTCCGCCATGCACCAAACAGCTGCTCAGGATGCAGCATGGTCCAGGATTATGGAACCTTGGGATCGTCTCGTCGCGGGTCTTGGATCACATCCGTGGCGCTGCATAGTATCCCCAGGTGGAAATAGAGAATAAAGAGAATAATTAGCGTAGCTGCTGTTCATAATGTATATAAACGAGATGCGTGGAGCACATTCATGCACCATACCGCTATGTGATGTACAGTATTGAGTGTATGCTTTACTGATCTGGATGAAAAAATGGAATGCCTCGTCTTTGACCCAGACGGATGGATATAGAAAGTCATTAGTTCTAATCAGTGTTTTTTAGTTATATTTTATTTCATTTACTATCAGTACGGTAGCACTTTACAACTTTAACCACATGCAGTTAATGTATTTACTAACATGAACAAACAAGGAACAATGATTGAACAGCTTTTATTAATTATAAATTATGCATTAGTTAATGCCCCATGAGTTGGCCCACACGACATCTCCTCGCACAAAATTACGCAGATTTTTAGCCCATCATTGATTGTTTATTTACTTGTGGAAATTCATATTCATTCAGTTTTGAAATTCATTTTAGTAATATTATTGACTAATATGAAAATATTTATACAATTTATTTACAATATAGTTTGTAAAATCATATTTTCTGTCTTTAAGTAGAGATATTATATGAGAGGCTTGCTTTGTTTACCAAATAAAGTGCATCTAATGGATTTGCATTGTAAACATTAAATACAAGTTAAAAAGGTATTACTTTTTATTTCATATATTAAGGTTTTAGTTATGATACTCCCAAAATCATTCCGCATAAATCCACAGATTTTTAACAAAATGCTGCGCAGAAATAGCAAAAAATGCCCGCAGATTCCATCTGGCCCTACCCATTAGTTAACAAACTAACAATGAACAACTGTGTTTTCATTACTAGACCTTTCATTTCATAACTAACCTTAACAAAGATAAATGAATACTGGATTAAATGTATTGTTCATTGTTTGTTCATGTCAGTAAACACATTAATTACATGTCCCGTATTGTATATTGCTGCAAATTAAATTAACAATCCTTAATCAAAAAGAAGTTAAACTAAAACATAACAAGAGAACAAGGATTAAAAATATAATCCCTGGTGTCTCTGTGCTCGCTCTCCCCAAAATATAAACCACAACACAAGCCACTAAGAATTAACAAGAACATATTCTTTATTTACAGAAAATAACAACCAAACTTACTAAATTAGAGAACTTCCATGGAAAATAAACAAGAGAATAAGATACAGAAAATATACCTCCCTACTAACAACACAGGAGAAAGGCACCAAGCATCCCTACCATGCTCCAAGCCAGACCGGAAGACCGTAAACGGTGTTTTCCGGTTAGAATGTACAACTTCACATCAGCATCTCACAAAATGCCAACAAGCGACATCAGCAAAAATCACTTATTTTCATCGTTTAAATATCATCTCCACAAAGAATAACGAGTGGGGAATCGAGAGAGAGCGGGGAGCAGAGGAATCCATGTTCTCTAGTGTTTTAAATTCGGCCGCCACCAATCACAATCCACCGTAATCCGCTGCACCTGTGAATAATTCAGAAGGAGAGAAAGAAAGAAGGAGTGAGAGAAAGAAAAACACCACACACAATATATTAAGTACAAGCCTAGTTGTTGTAGTGCATGTATACGTCAGTACTTTAAAGCTATGTATGTATGTATATATGGCATTATCAGTTATTCCTACTTTAGTCTGACTTGAGTATGATAACTATGTTGTGCATTACTAAGCAAACACAGAGAAACAATCAGTCTGTTTTTTTGTTTTCTTTACTGTATGGTCTGTAAATTACAATTACAATTGTAAATTACAACTTACTGTAAATTACAATTTACTTCCTTTAGGCCCAAAACCGGCTTTCAGCTGTGGCTTGAGGAGAATAGGAAAAGCATTCTCGCAGACAATCCTGACTTTGAGGAAATGGATGTTATCAAGGAAGGCATGGGGCGTTTCCGCACTTTGTCGGCAGAAGAAAGACTGGTAAGACAATTCATATAAACGCATGTGGCTGTTTACTTATTCTTAAGCAAATTCTTCAGCCTATTATTAAAGGGATGGCTCATTTAAAACTGAAAATTCACCAAACATTACTCACCCTCACGTGATTACAAAGCTTTTATGAGTCATTTTATTTTATATTTAGATATTTTGAAGTATTTTGGAAACCGGCAAGCATTGACTTTCATAATAGGACAAAAAATGGCTTTCGGTTTCCAACATTATATCTTATTTCTTATTTTCTGTTGAACACGAGAGAAACTAAAACAGGTTTGGAACAAGTGGAGGGCGACGAAATGATGAAACCATTTTCTTTTTTGGGGTGAACTGTCCCTTTAAGTCTGGGAAAGTTACCTGGGAATTTCCCTGCTACTGCATTTTTCTCACACGTGTATTGTTATGCAACACATATTTTATTCATGAACTTTCATTTTATTACACTTCAGTTTCCTCCAATTTTTTGTCATACGCTTCTAAATTTTCCAACCCAATTTGCTCATGCCAGCACCGTTCATAAGCAAGTACCGTCCTGTTTTCTGATCTCCACTTACCTGTGGATTCTGGTGTGCATGAACGATCTGTTCGTGACCCCGCACCCACAGGGCCACTCAGTGCAGGGCAGAATGACTCTTCACACACTCCAGCCTGGAGGAGAAATGGCTCGTATGCCTGTTGCTCTGGAGACCCGGGCTGGGGGTTTGTGTGGTGCTCATTGATCTTATGTTAATGACATGGGGGCGGCATCATCGCCAAACAAGTGCATTACAATGATGAATGGTGTGCATGGGGAGGGGGGGAACGTGCAGAAAGGGCCCCAGTGCTCATATCTGAAACAGGTCTGGTGACTCACAAGGGTCATCTGTAAATGCTCGCTTTGGTTTACGTGAAGCGTGAACTATTCAATTCAATTCACCTTTATTTGTATAGCGCTTTTACAATGTAGATTGTGCCAAAGATTGTGTGAAGCTTCACATTGAAGGTTATAGTAAATTGAAACAGTGTCAGTCCAGTTTTTAGTGTTGGAGGTCAGATCAGTTCAGTTCAGTGTGGTTTAATATTCACTACTGAGAGTCCAATCTAAAGTGATTGGGTTGAATGGATGGTCAATTTTAATTGCAATCACAGAGGTATTTAAAAGCATAGTACCATAATTAATAGTGATTAATAGTAATTGTGATTATCTAGCTTATTTAGGTTTTGGGTGAATCTTTCTTTTTTTAGGAACTCATTTAAAGAAGGGTTTTATTGGTTCTTGGTGATTTCATGTAAAGTCAATGGTTACAAGCACTTTTAAGAGTCAAAAAAAAGCATTTACAGGCAAAACAAAATGAATACACGTGGCTCCTGTTGATATATATAGAGCTCTTATGAAACAAAATGATA
>CAIGQQ010033471.1:422152-445265 GCA_903798035.1 Danio albolineatus | reverse complement strand
AGCTCTTATGAAACAAAATGATAGGTCTGTGCAAGTAAAGTTCAACATTATTAATTTTGATCCACAGCTTTAGCAAAAAACTGCCACTTAAGATAAATACATGACACTTCTTTTTTATTTTTTAATGGAAAGGAAACTAGTTTTGTATTGTTGAACCAAATCTTAGCTGTTCAAGTCATGAATGCAGTAACCTATTTTGAAAAGGCAAGGCAATGTTTATATACATAGAGCACAAATTTTACCAACCGTAGTTGATCCAAAGTGCTTTACAGCAATCAAGACAAATTGCAATTAAAAATAGTAATAAAAAATAATAAAATGAAAGAAATAAAATAAGCATCGATTAAAAGTTAGAGAGTAAAAATAAGTATCGGTAACACTTTATTTGGGTCCATTTGATTATTAGACTGTCTGTTTAAGTAGTATCTGTTGATCCTGCTCCTTCAACAGACATTTAAGTGACTATAAGAAACTTCGCAAGTACATGTCAATTTAAACTAACCCAAACCCCAACCTAACCGTCTACTTACAATCTGCTGAGAATTAGGTCACATGTAGATGGAATGTAACAAACGGACCATCAATATAAAGTGTAACTTAAGTATCTGATTTGGTTTTAAAAGCATCTGGTGATGGAGATGTCCTGATGTTTAAGGGCAGAAAAGGCCTACTGGCTATATATATTAGAGTTAGAAGACTTTATTGTCCACACATGTGGATTTGTTTTTTGGCCTCACAAAAAGTTACTAAAAACATCCCCAAACATCACAAATACAAAACACAGAGCACAAGCACACAATCCTGGCTGTGAAACCACAAACAAACTCACAGCGTCACAAAATAACATTATTATTATTATTATTATTATTATCTGCTATTATTATATTAAACAAATGACCATGAAGTAGTTTACTTCATGGTTATTTGTGTAATATAATAATAGCAGACGGTATAAAATATTTTTTTTAAATATTAGTTTTTGCTGTGGGTACTCTGTATTGTCTACCAGAAGGAAGCTTTTCAAATTCCTAATAAAGAGGATGAGTGGAGTCCTGAACTATCTGTGAGGCTTTCCGTCTGGTCTGGTTTAAATACAGTTCCACAAGATGCTTCTGGGGGTCCAATATGATCTTACTAGCTCTGTTTACAATCTTTGCAAGTTTATACTTGCTTCTAGCTCCAAGATTTCCATACCAGCAAGAAAAAATTATAGGAGACAATACTTTCAAGCAGACTGGTAGAAACCTTCCTCGGAATACCAATATGGCCTAATAAGTTCTCTGATATAGACCGGGGAAGAGTTGTGCAATGCCTTGTATGTACAGATTGATTGTTTCAAAGAGGTTTATCATTTATGAATCACCAAGGAAGATGGTTTAAGCTGAAAAATATTATTTTATTTTGTACATTTTAATTTTTGGGTGAACATTGTTTGAATCAGGTGGGTCAGTTTTGCATTAATGCATTTAAAGAGAGAGTTCACCCAAAAATGAAAATGTACTCATTTACCACAACTTTTAAGAAGGTATTTTGAAAAATGTTAGAAAACTGTAACCATCGGAAAAACTAGTTCTAGAGAAGTCATTGCCTAACTGCTCCAACATTCTTCAAAATAACGTGTTTTTATGTTCTACAGAAGTAATAAAGTCAGGCAGGTTTTTGATATGTAGAAGATGAGTAAATAGTGATTAGTGTTGAGTCAACTGTCCCTTTAAGGAGCCTTTTGTTGTTTGTATCTTTCATTCAGAACTGGACGGAGAAAGCAAAGGGTGACTCTGACCTCAAGAAGCGAAAACGTGAAGATGAAGATGAAGAAAAAGCAAGTGAACAAATGGGGTCGGATGAGGCCAGTGCCAAAAAGAAAAAGCCACTGGATACTTCTGCTAAACTCTCAGCATTTGCATTTAACAAAGAATAGTACTCAGTTTAATGCTTGTATATTTTTACATCTTATTTTAATATTGATTGCAGAATTAAATAAAACTTTTAAAAGTTTCTTCATGCTTACTGTAATTCTCTGTCCACTTATTGTATCAAATAGACGAGCTGCTCATTCACAATCCTCTCATTCTGTGTAAATTTCCTCGAGTTTGAGCTCTTTTGAAAGCAGGTCATGTCTCTCTTCATTTGCATTTGAAATGAAGCAAGAGGCCCTTTGTTAAACAATTTTCAATACAGCAGAATGGTTGATTTCCAGATCCCATCTCTGAATCCAGTAGTCTCTTCTCCTGTGTATTATTAGGATGAATTGTACATATGTTTTTGTGAAGTTTTGTACAAATGATCATAATAAAATATTAAAAATATCAAATTTGAGCTGTGCTTGCAGTTTTCTTTATTATTGATGTTGTCTTGGCCTACTGACAAGTTAAAGTACACGATGTTGCTAGCCACACTAGTGATGTAATGACGGACGTCCTTCAAATGTGAAGTGAATGGTCTTTTGATGTTAAACCGAGGTCACTGAACTATGATTTTGCAACCACACTGACATGAATTGACACTGATCTGAACTGACAAGTTACCAGATGTACAATCTTTCGTTTGCATGGACCTGCATCACTTAAATAAAACGAAAAACTCTGCATTTATTTTTAATCATAAGAGCATCATCACCCAAAGGTCTAGTCAATCCCCTTAGGTGGTTTGATCTGCCCCAAGACATCACTTTAATGTGAATAAGAGATCTCATCCTCTTACTAGACACAGGTGGCCTGACGCAAACACCTCTCCACCAATAGGAATCTGAGTCCGTGACGCAGTTGCGCCTGTTGGCCAATAGAAACGCGCACGGATTAGCCAATGTTTATAAAACCCCCGGCTTCCCCTCAGAGAGCGCTGAGTTTGACAGGAGTATAACAACACTTGAACTTCACTCAAAAGTTTGTTCTCGACACTGATAGAAGCGAAATAGCGACTTCCAGGACACCCCCAGGCAATTATGGAGCGCTCAAAACAGAAACCGATAAATCAAAGTGAAAAAGAAACTGACGGAGCGATCAATGGACACTTTGACGGCCGGATGAAGATGCCCGGATGGAGCGCTGGAGGTGCCGCCGGGGACCCGAGCAGTGTGCCGACCTCCAGCGTGATGGAGAGCTGGCGAGAAGAGCGCACCCGGAGCCTGGAGGACAACGAGATGAGCCTGCCGAGCATCGCCGCGGCTTACACCACTATTCTCCGGGGTCTCGGGGAGGACCCGCAGCGTCAGGGGCTTCTCAAAACTCCCTGGAGAGCCGCGACCGCCATGCAGTTCTTCACCAAGGGATACCAGGAGAAAATCATCGGTGAGTTGCATGAATGTGTGATAACTGATCGTAGGTGTTTATTTAACGCGCGATATACAGTTGAAGAATTATTAGACCCTCTATGTTTTCTCCCCAATTTCTGTTTAACGGAAAGTTTTCGTAATAGTTTAATAACTTATTTCTAATACCTGATTTCTTTTATCTTTTCCATGATGACAGTACATATTATTTTACTAAATCTTTTTCAAGGTGAGATGCTAGTATTCAGCTTAAAGTGCAATTTAAAGGCTTAACTAGGTTAATTAGGCAAATCATTGTATACTAGTGGGCTGTTCTATAGACAATCGAAAAAAATATTGCTTAAGGGGGCTAATAATGTTGACCTTAAAATTATTATTATTTTTAATTTAAAACTACTTTTATTTTAGGTGGAATGAAACAAATAAGACTTTCTCCAGAAGAAAAAACATAATTATTTTTTAATAATATATTTATATAATAAAAATATTCTAACATTGTCAATACTGTGAAAAATTCCTTGCTTTGTTAAACATCGTTTGGGATATAAATTTGGTGAAAGAAATCACATGCAATTCTGACTTCAACTGTAGGTTTTAAAGGAATTGCATTTCAGTGTTTTTTATTTCTCAAGAAAGTGTCAGGATAGCACTTTTTTTTTTCTTTCTTTCCAAACTATACAAGTATGCTACAAATAAATTGTTCACTCCAAAAGGCAATTCCTGTGTTCAAAAACAAGACAGAGCACGGGGCAAAAGGGCAGAAAATGCAAGCGTGAACCAAGGTAAATAAATAGTTATCCTGATAGACATTTCCGTTATAGCCTATTATGTAATGTTCGTCCAAACTGGTATGAAACAGGAACATTCTGAAGTGTTTTCTAGTGTTTTTAGCTGAATTACAACCCTAACTAAAATCTCAATGGTTTTAACAACAAATAAAACCAAAATAAATGGTTATTGTAATAAACCATGTTAATCATAAATTTACAATTATTGTTTGCAAATGATACTGCCGTCCAGTATAAACAGAGGTGTGAAAAATTCATTGTTTTATATGTATTATAATAAATTAGTTGAGTTAAATGTCTGGATGATTCATTCACAAGTCAGACTGAGCAGTACTTGACTCAGTGGTCTGGATCTGACCATGGTTAACGTCACACTGGAGGTAAAGCTTGTTAGCGAACAACTTAAGTATAACCAGATGTATTGTCAAAGGAAATTGACATTTTTTCGGTGCATGTTCACAAAACTAAAATATGATATAAACAACAATTCAATTTCATGTTGACTAATTTTAGCTGTATTTAAGGCATTTTTGAGGATTGATATGTTAAATTAATTGAATATATCTTTGACCATGTTCTTCAATATAATCTCATAGTAGTTTGTTCTATTTTACATTTGGGGGATTGATGTTTACACAGAAACACACACAGAAATCATATCACATGATTTTAAATACACACACACCAAATCAAATCACATGGTTTTAAAAATAGTTACATTTCCCCCCTAAATCATGTTGATATTTTAGTTGCATTGACGTAATAAATATAAAGAGACTTTTATTTCACACAGACTATCTTTTACAAATGCGGTGTCATGCGTTTCAGGTTTAGAAGTATTTCCTCATACACTTCCATGTGCCATCAGTGTGATTAACTGGCTCAACAGGTACTCCCCAAAGCAGAGGTTTATCTTGTGTGTTTGTTCACTGGTCATTCTCAAGCTGTTGTCTAAGTGGTTGAGCCAGGGTGCTGCCCACCAACAGCATCCCCGCATAGCAAACATCTGGACCTGGTTTGTGTAGCATTTTTAGGGCGTGCATATGGAATGTATTAATGTTGCTTTTCTGTCCCAAAAAACTACTTGTTAAAGTGTTCTGCCCTCAGTGACCTCACGCCGCTTACATATGCATCTCTTGAGCATGGTCCACAGTTCACAGATGGTATAACATGCAATGTCATGGTGAAGCATGCATTTGATAAGAATTTTCTAGAGGAAGGTCTTTGGCTTTCTTCAATGGGATTGGCTGAAGTTGTACCACCCCTACAGCTTCTTTCATTGTTCTGAATTGTTAGTTTTTTGTATCCCACAGAAAGACATTGGAAATTTTGGGACAGCTTTGGAGGTGTCAGTGGGTTAGTGTGAGCTTGTGCTGAATTTTCACATTTTTATATGGTGTTGATTGACTCATGAGAAAAGAAAGCTGTTTGTACAAAATAGGGGCTACAGTATAATGATGAATGTCCACTTACAGTCTCACTTGGTTATAAGAAATAACCTTGGATGTCAAAGTAGTATTTTACTTATTCATTTGTTTTCAGGGATTTTAAAAAATGTAAGCAGTTAGTGATGGCAAGTTCGGATCATTTTACTGACTTGGACCTTTGAGTCTCGTTCATTAAAATGAATGATTTTTATTTATTTTTTTTCAAGTCATTTCGTTCAATTTGCCAAAATAACATTAAAATGAGATGCTTTCAAACACACCTTCAACTAGCCCAATCGTTTATCACACTACAAACAAGTCATAACTAGAATACTACTATACCAAGAAATAGAAAATAATCCCTTATTGTTTACCTGGTGTTTTGTCTGGTTCACTCTGGTCACCTCATCTCTAGCATGTCTTCAAATTTGAGTAGTTCGTTCACCTGACGCTGACAGTTCCACATAAGCTTATCCAATGCAAACAGTCTGAAACACCCATGATTAGTTTACCTTTTTGAGTTTGAATCTTTCCTTCATCACGTGACAGCATTCGACACGTGTCGAGCATTAAAAGCCATGAACCAAAATAAGCAGCTACAAGGTAAATCACAACATTGCACACTTTAATTTGAGATATCAAAGTACTGTATGAAATTGGACATAAAAAAACAAAGGTTCTTAAGAGTATATTTTAATCATGTGAAGACTTATAACTCCATAAAGGATTGCAAAAAAGAAGATTTTATTATGTTATATACATTTTATTATAGTTTAATTATAGAATTAATCATTTAAAAAGGAAACTGACTTACTTTAAGAGATAGTTCACCCAAAACTGAAAACTTTCTCATCATTTTCGCACCTTCTAACTGTTCCAAACCGTTTTGATTTTCTTTCTTCTGTAAAACACAGAAGAAGACATTTTTTAAAAAGCTGAAAACCTGGAACCATTAACTTCCATAGTAAGAAAAAGTAGTTCTAAGTCAATGGTTATGGGTTTCCAGCATTCTTCAAAAGACCTTCTTTTGTGTTCAACAGAATAAAGAAACTCATTAAGGTTTATTACCATTTGATGGTGAGTAAACAGTGAGTAAATTAAAAATTTTGAGGTAAACTATCCCTTTACTGTAGTTAATAAGAGTGGGCAGAACTAAAAATCTATTTTGGTGAGCTTTGCTAGCTGCAAAGTTTAGTTGTTTTGGTACCTTTTAAATATATAGTTGTTTTTAGATGCAAGAAGAATTAATGGGAAAAGATGGGGTCAACAAAAGCAATTTTATCTTTAAATGTTCATCAGTTATTTTTATATAATTCAGTTTATCTATAAAGAGCATAAGTGAACATGTCTGTTATGCCATTAATAGCATATTTATAAATCCAGGTTTATTAGACAACTAGTATAGTCATCTTCGGGTTATAAACATGTTTTAGCTAGCATAGACCTGTTCAATATATTAAAATCAACAAAGCATGAAAGCCTACATGCAATATATGTATCACATTTTCAATTTACAATACAAACAGCCATTACAGACAAATAGAGTAAAATGCTAAAATGATAACTGACGATACATATATTAATAATGGAATAAAAATCGAAAATGACACTGATCCATTTGTATTTTGATCTAAATGAACAGTTTAATCATCTATTGACTGAAACTGAATTCAGATGATGTAACTCTTCTGGACTTGCAGAAAGGAAAGCTGATTGCTATTACTATATAATTATTATAATGCCTTACATCATTATGTTTCCTTGCAGTTTATGGTGTACTTATCTCCCATAGAACTATTAAAGATAAACATAGAGGCCAGTGATATTGCACAATTATATTACCACGTTTTTTTACACCGCTCAGTTTGCACTCTTTTCTGTATCAGCCATCATTGCGTTGTGTTGTCCCCTGCCCCCACTGGCTGGATGGATGCCTGTCTGTTATTTAAAGATGGAGAACAAGCCAAGCCCTCAGTAGCCCTATAACATTACCCTTATCCAGAGCTCTGCTTGTTGACGTCTTCACAATTTAAGTGGGTTTCTATGGTTACTTATTGTATTTCAAGTGTACGTTTGCTTGGTGTGTAAGCAAGTTTGTGTTTAATTGTGTATGTGTGTGTGTGACGGTGGCGTCGAGGCTGAAAGATGACTTCGGGGAGATGCTGATTTGATTTCCTGCTCTTTTTTTTGTCATTGCCTCTATCATACGTGAGACCTTTCCGTGTGCTTGTGCGTTTGAAAGCTGCTGTTTGTTTAGGACGAGCCTGATGACAGTTCTCTCGTAACAGCTGCTGCCCTCAGGTTAGATTCAACAGAGACGGTTTGATGCTCAGATCAGCCACAGCATTTACACAACACTGAATCCATATATAATCTGAAGACCATGCCACGTTAGTCACAGCGAAATGAACAGAATCTGTTTAAATATTAACAAAAGTGTGTCTGGGAAGCATGTGACAGCAGCAGAATAACTTCCCTTTCAAAGCAATTTTATGAGGGGATATTATCAGTGCGTCAGTGGTTATTACTATTGCTCCTAATCTCTTCTAAACACTTTTAAAGGGATAGTTCACCCAAGAATGAACATTCTGTTTATATTTACGCACCTTTTACTTGTTCCCAGTGGTGGAAAGACCTTTTAAAAGTACTCAAGAGTAGTAAGTATTGAGTATTACACTGTAGAAAAGTTGATGCGTTTACAGAATGTTACGTTCACACATCCCTTCACAAATAACATGTAGTGTATTTAGGGATCTTCCTATTTTCGTTCGTTCCTTTCAAACCTTCCTTCAATTATTTGTTTGTTCTCTCCTTCCTTCAATTATTTGTTTGTTCTCTCCTTCCTTCAATTATTTGTTTGTTCCCTCCTTCCTTCGTTCGCTTGTTCATTTATATTTTTGTACATTAGGTCCTTTTGTTAATTCATTCATTAGTTCAGTCCTTCCTTAGTTTGTTCAGTCCTTCCTTGAATTCTTCCTTCATTCGTTTGGTCTTTCCTTCTTTCCTCCCTTCATTTGTTCGCTCATTTTTTCTTTCATGTTTTTGTTTATTTATTCGTTTGTTCTTTTCATTCCTTAGTTTGTTCAGTCCTTCCTTGAATCCTTCCTTCATTTATTTGGTTCTTCGATCCTTCCTTCCATTCCTTTTATTTGGCCCTTCCTTCAATTTTTCATTCGTTTCATTTAGTGATTGTTTAAGGCTGTTGTTAAAGGTGATTTCAGTCATCATACAGTCGACATCCATAATTTTCAGTGACATGCAGTCTATAAAAGTCTCTGGATCATTGCGTGTAAAGATTCTAATCATCTTCTTGGACATTTTTAATGTTTTCAAAAGGTTTGCTGCATTTATAAAGCACCCATGTCTTGAGGTTGTTCAGTATGATGCGATTTTACTTTCTTTGTGTGATTTGATTGGACTAGAATTGCAGGACTGATTTTTTTGACTTTAGGCAATGATCATAGACAAGAAATAAATAAAGTAGTGACTGCAGGTTGAAGGGAAGTAGTGGAGTAAAAGTACCAATACTGCACTAAAGATTTACTTAAGGGAAAGTAAAAGTTCACATTTTTTTAAAACTACTCAGTAAATTAAAATTCTGGAGAAAAATTAATCAATTATAGTAGTTTAAGTATTTGTAATTAGTTACTTTACACCACTGCTTGTTCCAAAGCTTTATGACTTTTTTTGTTGAACACAAAAGAAGATGTTTTGAAAAATGCTTAACCTGTAACCATTGACTTCTGTAGTATTTGTTTTTCCTGCTACGGAAGTATATGGTTACAGGATTCAGTTTTTTTTTTTTTTTTTTTTTTTTTCAAAAATATCTTCTTAGAGAAACTCATGGTTTTTAAACACTTGAGGTTGAGGAAATAATGAGGACATTTTCATTTTTTGGTGAACTACACCTTTAATACCCCATTATGATCAGTTCAGATGTTCCTTATTTGGTCTCATACAGTAGTTTACACACAGTTATGGTAAAAAAAAAACCCCACTTTTTTCTCACAGTGTCTGAAATGGTTAGTTCAAGGATCTGCTCTCTTCAAATCCACGCTTTCTTGAATTTCAATTCAATTTCAATTCCAGCTTCCTCTCAGGATTGCCAGATTTTTGCAACTAAACTAGTCTAGTAATTTTAAAACTCAAAAAATGCTATTGCCTAATTATAAAATGACTGCCGTGTGTCATCCAGTTAAAAACGTAGGGGATGTTGGAAAATACAGAACAACTCCAGCGGAAGTGAACCCCAAACTTGTGAAATTAATTGAAAATGAAAAATATTTCAATAAAATCTTTAATGAACATTCATGTTATTATTAAATTGTAAATTGTCCTTGACTTTATTTCTGTTGATTACTCATACATATGCAGTATTATAAAATCTTGGAAAGTCCTGCCAATCTGTCATCATGGAAGTGAAAACAGCCACTCATATTGGCCTTATTCTTAACGTATGAGCGGGCGCAGCCATTGCAATGTATTTTGGCTTGAGACTTCCGGTCTCATTCACGTCCATTGATTTTTAGACATTAAAACAGCTCGTTCTGCTGCTTGATGTTGCTAACTGACATTTTCTTATTGTATTATCCTACTTTTAATATATAATTAAGAACACACTTTTGTAGAGCAAGTAGTTTGACTGTTTTCTGCAGTTTATTATTCATAGACATTTCTTTCATTGGAAACTGAATCAGAAGTCCTGAAACAATCACAAAAACTCACTTCCACATTGAAGATTAAGGTCATAGTGTCCCTGCACCTAATAGAAGTGTGCTTACTGTTTCATCCTCCTATAGCACAGTTTTTATCATTGGTAGAATATACACTTGGTAAAGTAAAACATTTCGATGTAACCATATAAATGTACATAATCCAGTATGTGAAATCTTTAACTCATGGAGATAAATGACAAACAAACCTGGCAAACCTGCTTCCTCTGCTCTGATTGGTCAGATGATTGACCAAGTCTGTTGTGATTGGTCTGCACCTCACAGCATGTGTCAGAAACCAAGCACTTACTACCATATCTTAATATCAGCACTGGAGGCCTCTTTAGCACTTGTTAACACAGTAATAAGTTCGAAGTAATATGTCAATTGTGCTTGTGCTTCTGCAAAAATATAGAAAATGATGAAATAAGAGGGAAGGGCCATGTTAATCGACATATTAATACCAGATGTAATTTAATTCAAGTTTATTTGTGTAGCGCTTTTGACTATAATTATTGTTTCAAAGCAGCTTTACAAAAGGTGCACATTATTGCCTTAAAATCAAAAGTTAATGGACTTGTAATGACTTCATTCTCCACATACGAGCGGGCGCAGACATTTGAATCTTTATGGCTCGAGATTTCCGGTCTCGTTCACTTCCATTAATTTTTAGATGTTAAAAACAGCTCATTTTGCTGCTTGATGTTGCAAACCGATATTTTTTTATTATGTTATTCAATTTTGTTATTCTAGTCATGGACACACTTGTTTGTAGAGCAAGTAGTTTGACCGTTTTCTGCCGTTTATTATTCCTAGTCAGTCTCCCATAGGCGACTGAATCGGAAGGTCTAAAACAATCACAAAACCGAGTACAATTCCGCATTGATGAATAAGGTCAGAAAGGTGGACGTTAGATATAAACACAGTTAACCTGCAGTTATATTTATTTATGTAATTCATTCCTTCATTTTCTTTTCGGCTTGGTCCCTTTATTAATCCGGGGTCGCCACAGCGAAATGAACCGCTAACTTATCCAGCATTTTGTTTTACACAGCGAATGCCCTTCCAGCCGCAACCCATCTCTGCGAAACATCCATACATTCTCATACACACATACTGTACACTACGGACAATTTACCTTAACCAATTCACCTGTACCGCATATTTTGGACTGTGGGGGAAACCGGAGCACCTGGAGGAAACCCACGCGACCACGGGGAGAACATGCAAACTCCACACAGAAATGCCAACTGACCCAGCCGAGGCTCGAACCAGCAACCTTCTTGCTGTGAGGCGACAGCACTACCTACTGCACCACCGCGTCGCCATTATATATAATGTCTTAATATGATGTCTATGTGTACATGTTCAATGATGTGTATTAAGTGTATGTGTCCTCGAATGGTTGGCATCATCTCTTCATGGATCTGATCAAGTGCCCCTGCACAATGGGCATCCCCTGGTGGCAATAGAGAAAATAAAGTGTAAACAGTATTGTGTCTCGGCTTACCATTTGTGATCAAGCGTCTAATTTATAAATGTAGTGTATGCACAATTAGGGGAGGAAATGTGTGCAGACAAATTCCGATGCATAAAGCAAACTTGATGGGAGAGTGTGCGCAGACATAAGTAGGGCCAGATGGAATCTGCGGACATTTTTAGCTTTTTCTGCAGAGTATTTTGTTAAAAATCTGCGGATTTATGCGGAATGATTTTGGGAGTATCATAACTAAAAACTTAATATATGAAATAAAGAGTAATACCTTTTTAACTTTTATTTAATGTTTACAATTTGAATCCAGTTAGATCCACTTTATTTGGTAAACAAAGCAAGTCTCTCATATAAAATCTCTACTAAAAGACAGAAATTAGTATTTTACAAACTGTATTGTAAAATTAATCATATGAATATTTTTTATATTAGTCAATATTATTACTGAAATTAATTAGAAAACTGAATAAATATAAATGTACTTACATTTGCACCAGTAAATAAATAGAATCAATGATGGGCTAAAAATCCGTGGAAATCTGCGGAATTCTGCGCGCAGATTCTGTGTGGGCCTAGCCATAAGTAAACATATTTAACTTAAATATTGACTTAATTGGATCACTTTAAATCATCATATCATAAACGTTTTTTTATTTTTTTTTATTATATTTTTATTTTCTTAAAGCAGCACAGAGCAATACAAAAAGCAACGACAATTATAAAGACAAAGAATAAAAAGCAAACAAAAAAGACAGAGAGAAAAAAAAGGATATTAAAACCATTATTATTCATCCAGTATTATATGAGTCAACAATGTCACACATCCAGGCCAGTGGGCACAGGCAATATGGTGATCTAGTAGACGATGACAGGGTTATACTTCGTTATCCTGAACATTTGACAAATTATTTAGAAAGGGTTTCCAGATGGCTTCGAAGCCAGCAATGCTATCAGAAAGGTTGTGTCTTAGTCTCTCTAAATGTAAAGTGCTAGAGAATTCTGAAAGCCATGACTTAAAAAGTGATTTTGATGCTCTTTTCCATAAACAAAGAATATTTTTGGCTAACACCATTCCATATTGGACAGCTTTTTAAATTGATGACTGAACCCATGAAGTGAGTCAGACCAGCCAAAAACAGCGATTGCTGGATCAGGGGCGAGGTCACAAGAATAAGCCTCAGAGTAGAAGTTAAAAATTTCGTTTCAAAACTCAAAAGGTTTTGGGCATGACCAAAAAAGATGTCCTAAGGAGCCTTTCACAGATTCACATTTGTTACATTTAGAGGAGATGGAGGGGTAGAATTTATTAAGCTTAACCCTAGAATAATGAAGACGATGTACTATTTTATATTGGATTAGTTGGTGTCTTGAGTTAATAGAACATATATTTAAGACCTTGATAGACTGTTTCCAGTCCTCCTTGGTAATTTGAATGCCTAAATCTTTCTCCCAGGAATCTTTCAAATACAAGGTAGATATGTCAAACTGATCATTAAAAATGTCTATAAAATAGGAAATCAAATTATAGGCATCAGGGGAGGCAGAAAGTAATTTATAAACATCATGTTTATCTGCTTATAGTTCAAAGTGGGAGATGGATGTACGATCATAACGTTATTAATAAATAGAAAATGTATTCTGGTGTACATTCACTTTGAGGAAGGTTTCTACGCCTTTTTTATAAATCACACCCCAGGTCACTGTAAATGCACGTTAATACCAGGTACAGGCAACAGGGCTATAGTGAAAAAACTACCATAAACAGTAGGCATGGGCCGGTATAAGATTCTGACGGTATAATAACCTTGGATAAAAATATCACGGTATAACGGTATTGTGTTTTCTGCTCTAAAATATATTCTTTTTAAATGTCTGGCTAAAAAACAAAACCTTTTTCCTCTTTGAACACAATATATTTTATTTTGAGAAACATTTAAAATATTTTGGGGCAGTAAACAGTTAACAGCAGTAAACTAAATAATTCAAGTGAATCATTGACTTCTGCGGTCTTCATTTGTTTTAAAAACACAGATGTCTTTACAATTTACACCTAAAAAAAACAAACAAAAAAATGTAAATAAAAAATATCACCCATACCTTAGGAACGGTATAGCAGAAAATTTTGGCGGTATGAAAACCTTGACTTTCCATACTGCGGTATACCTTAAAAGACGGTTATCGTCCCATGCCTAATATACAGTAATTTACCTGTTTTACTACCAAAAATGGGCACAGGGAAGGCATATATCCATACGGGTGAATATGTATGAATTTGTGTGTACGAATTAGCTAATTTTCTGACAGTTTTTAATGTAGTTACATATGCTGGTGAAATCAGGCCGGATGCACATGTTGCTGAAATGATAATAGACATAAAACAGGTTAAAAAATGCTTTGCGCTGTCTTGAACCCACAATGACAGCAGTGGCTGCAACGCATAGGCATCAACAAGACCCTGAAGCTACTACATCACCAGTTTGCAATGTTGCCAAGGAAACCTTAACAGAGATAGACGGGCAGGAAATTAAAAAGCCCCACATAAAAAAGACAGTGCCTTTCCCTTGATAAAGCAGGATATGTTAGAACAGTGATATGAGCTAAGCAAAATGACACAGGGCAGCAACAGGAAGAGTACATAGGGTGAAATGAAATGATTTCATGATGTCATCAGATGTTGTATCGCTCACCTGAAACTCTTGTTCCTCCTTGCAGATGTCCTGAATGACGCAATCTTTGATGAGGACCATGATGAGATGGTGATTGTGAAGGACATCGACATGTTTTCCATGTGTGAACATCATTTAGTTCCCATTTTTGGCCGGGTAAGTTAAAATAAGTTTTTGTATTGCTCTCATGAAATCAGCTTTCTAGTACAGTTTTTACAACCTGTGGCTGCATAAACTCATAACATACTGGACACTTTATTAGGTACACCTGACTAATATTGGGTTGGACCCCCTTTTGGCTTTAGGACTGCCTTCATCTGTCATGGCATAGATTCAACAAGTATTGGAAATATTCCTTAGAGATTTTGGTCCATATTGACATGATAGCATCAAGCAGTTAATGCAGATTTGTTGGACGCACATCCATGATGCGAATCCCCCATTTCACCACATCTTAAAGATGCTCTATAGGATTGAGATCTGGTGACTGTGGAGAACATTTGAGTACAGTGAACTCATTGTCTGGTTCAAGAAACCAGTCTGAGATGATTCGAACTTTCTGACATGACGCGTTATCCTGCCAAAGGTAGTCATCACAAGATGGGTACACTGTGGTCATAAAGGGATGGACATGGTCAACAACAATACTCGGGTAGGCTGTGGCGTTGACACGGTGCTCAATTGGTACTAATGTGCCCAAAGTGTGCCAAGAAAATATCTCCCACACCATTACACCACCACAACCAGCCTGAACCATTGATATAAGGGAGAATGGATCCATGCTTTCATGTTGTTGATGCCAAATTCTGACCCTACCATCTGAATGTCGCAGCAGAAATCGAGACTCATCAGACCAGGCAACGTTTTCCCAATCTTCTATTGTCCAATGTTGGTGAGCCTGTGCGAATTGTAGCCTCAGTTTCCTGTTCTTAGCTGACAGTAGTGGCACCCGGTGTAGTCTTCTGCTGCTGTAGCCCATCAGCCTCAAGGTTGAACGTGTTGTGCGTTCAGAGATGCTCGTCTGAATACTTCGGTTGTAACAAGTGGTTGTTTGAGTTACTGTCACCTTTCTATCAGCTGGAACCAGTCTGGCCATTCTCCTCTGACCTCTGGCATCAACAAGACATTTGCCCCACATTTGCGCCACAGAACTGCCACTCGCTGGATATTTTCTCTTTTCGGACCATTCTCTGTAAACTCTAGAGATGGTTGTGCATGAAAATCCCAGTAGATCAGCAGTTTCTGAAATACTTAAACCAACCCGGCTGGCACCAACAACTATGTTCAAAGTCACTTAAATCACCTTTCTTCCCCATTCTGATGCTCAGTTTGAACTGCAGCAGATCGTCTGGACCATGTCTGCATGCCTAAATGCATTGAGTTGCTGCCATGTCATTGGCTCATTAGAAATGTGCAATAACGAGCAGTTGGACAGGTGTATCTAATACAGTTAATAAATTCAACTGACCCCATTATTGAAAAAAACCTGCATGGAATATATAGTTTAAAAATGTATTTTGTCACCACTAATATCTCATAAAAAAAAATTCAACGAAGACTTTATACAGTCTTATATTTAATTATATTATTGATTAATAATAAGAAGTTTTAATGTTTTAAAATAAAATAAAATTTTATTTAAATGATCTTTTCTTTAATAACTCTAAAAGTTCATTTAAATTATTTGTATTAATTTGTTTTATTTAATTTATATATGTTTATTTTATTACTTTTTTTTATTTATCATTAATTCATTTTCTTGTTGGCTTAGTCCCATTATTAATCTGGGGTCGCTACAGCAGAATGAACCACTATCTTATCCAGCATGTGTTTTACGCAGCAGATGCCCTTCCAGCTGCAACCCATCTCTGGGATCCACACACACTCATTCACACACAAACACTAGGGCCAATTTAGCTTACCCAATTCACCTGTAGCGGATGTCTTTGGGAAAACCGGAGCACCCAGAGGAAATCCACGCCAACACAGGGAGAACATGCAAACTCTGCATAACTGACCCAATAAATTTATTTAAAAATATGGAGCAATTATATATTTTTAAAAAATGTAGACATTTATTGTGAATTTAATTAACTCAAGATTAGGTTGCAGATCATCATGATTGTTGTACTGCCTTGCTTTCCTGAAGCAAAACATTCTTTTTCTCATGGTTGTGTGGTGAAGTATAACCTGGACGTCTCCTTTTGAGTTGAACCCTCCTTACGGCAGAAATGGCATCCTATTTTTGATGCACCTTGAAAAATCTTTGAAATGCAGTCCATCTGTGGCTTAGTTAATTAGCTAGAATTAAATCCAGAAGGTAAGAAAGACGAGCTGGAATATCGTATCTGAGATTGTTTCCACTCAAAAACCATGCCCACTCCTAATCCTCCAGGTTTGACATTTAGTACGTCCCTCCAGCTCATAGCACTGCAGGTGTCTGCCATTTAAGACAAAAGAGACACTGTCGATCCAGTCACGCCACAAATGGCTGCTGATGATAGACCGAGCCATTGATCAAGCGCACTCAATGTTTTTTTTTCCTGCCAGTTGCAATTTTGTTTGTCAGATGCTGTTGGAGGGCCGTTGTTTCCGCTGCGTCCCCCGCTGATGGCTCCCTGTCGTCAGCGGCGCGGCCCCTTATCCCTTCTCATCTATTTACCTCGCCTCACGCCGCATCTGCAACAAGATAATGACTCACCAATTTCTTTCAAAGAGGCGTACGCCTGTTCGCTTTCATTTTGGGCCCTCTTGTTTGTGCTTCAGCGTCCACCGTCTTTATGATTGTCCACACAACAGAAGTTCACTTCCAATATGAAGAATCTGTCATAATTTATTCCATATTTATGTGTTCTCTTTCTTCTGTTGAACATAAAAAATATATACATATATACATTTGGTACAGGTACAGCTCACTTATGTGGGCTTTTTCACTGGATTCTGTGTCATTAGATTAGATCAGAGATGCCCAAAGTAGGGCCTGTGGGCCAAAGTTGGCCCATGGTAACCTTTGATTTGTCCTGCCATGCGAAAAGAGAGGGAGAATGATGGGGAGGTGGTTGGGGCGAATGTCTTTGACAGTGATGGTCATTTTGAATTTAACGTACCTTTTGTATTTTTGTTTTAATGCTGAAACTATTTTGATTGACTGTAATAAGTTCATTATTCAATGTTAAAAATGATACTAGTCAATATGTTTTCTAGTTATTTTTAAATATTATCGACTAAATTAGAAAATTACCCATGGCAAATTTAATATATACAATTTGGTATATATTCGACCCACAGCCCTCAATTAAGTTTGCTTTTTGGCCCTTTATAGGAAAAAGGTTGGGGACCCCTGGATTAGATTATAGTTATTTTAAATTACTTTGGAACAGTATACAGGCTTAGCATAAACAGATCATTATGGCTAGCTGCTATGGATGCAAATATCGTTAGCATTATATTTATATGATTATCATTCTTTATGCACTGTAAAAAAAAAAAACATCCGTAATTTTGCAGTTTATTTCGGGCAACTAAAATAACGGCCATTAAATTACAGAAATTTCCGGGTAAATAATGGACATTAAATTACAGAAATTTCCTTAAATGTACATTTCTGGTAATTATCTGACATTTAATGTCTGTTATTTTACAGTAAATTTCTGTAATTTAACGGCCGTTATTTTATGGTTTGCCTTAAAGCCTGATTTATACTTCAGTGTTGAGTGATTGCCATACCCCAGGGCACATAACTTGCACATAGCTGACTCTGTTGAGAGTATTTATATTTCTGTATTCTGTCTGTGCTTTAGCAATAACACCGTATGTTGATGTTCTTCCAACTGGGGGGACGGGGCTTTCTTTTCGCATCGTTTCCTCATAGCAAAGTAGCGGTAAGAGGGGTGTGGTTAAGAATATAGTTGCTGAAGCTGTCAAACTGACATCAACAGAGAAGGACTGCCACTCCAAATGCAGAACTAAATGGTCAGACTTGGACTGAAGATTAACAATTTAAGAAGATTAACTTTTTAATGAATTAATCGTTCACCTTAAGAATAACAATGTGAGGTAGCAAAATAAACATTGTAAATTTAGATTTTATACGGACTTTATACACTCACGCCACTGGCCTCAGTTCACTCCCATAGCTCTCTCACTGCCCATGTTCATCACCAGCACTAAAGTGACCAATCACAGGTCTTTTACGATGCGACATGTTAAGACATTTAGTTAATTTTTTTTTAGGTGCGTGTTAAGATTCGCATCTGGGTGCAGCGAAGGGTATGAGACTACCTACTACACATACTCGACGCAGAAGTATTGACCTTATTCTGTGATGCTGAAGTGCACTCGTTTTAGAACTTCCCATTCAGCTGTTTATGGGAGAAATGACTAGGAATAGTGAATGGCAGAAAACGGTCAAACTACTTGCTCTACATACAAGTGTTCATGACGATACATAAAAGGAGAATAATATTATAAGAAAATGTCAGTTTGCAACATCAAGCAGTTTTTAACGTCTAAAAATCAATGAATTTGAATGAGACCTGAATGAGCCAAAAAAATTCCAATAGCTGTGGCTGCTTGTACGTCAAGAATAAGGTCAATAAATTGGTCTTTAGTGTCCGTCACGAACACCAGACACTTGAAACGTACAGCCGCCTGTTGGTCTGTTAAAAAAATGAAGCTGCACAAAGCGCTTTTGCTCATTTCCCAGGTGCTCTGTAGTCATTAGTAAAGCTGGAATTGATGCTTTTGGAGTCAAATCGAGTGGAGTTTGGCTGTACTAAACAAAGGCTCCTGGTTTAGTGAAGTGCAAGATTATCAGAACAAAGCAGAAGAGGAAAAAAGAAAACCCTGGCATGTCTGTTGAGGCTGCCCTTTCTCTGGGCTGCTTCATCAAATTGTTGGTGACATTTGAGTTGGACGGAGGAGAGAGGTTGGGTTCAGAGGGTTATCAGATGCGCAGTCACTTCCGAACACATGCACAGATACTGCTCTCTGCATCTTCTACTGCTCATCTGCTGCTCCGCACTGTAGCTTACCAGTACCAGTGTGCAGTTTGAAGAGCCAGGTATGGATTGTGTTTTATTAAAAAAAAAAAAAATGTAGGGCTGTCCAAAAATTAATCGTGATTAATCACATCCAGAATAAAAGTTTAACATAATATTTGTGTGTGTACTGTGTATATTTTATTATGAATATACAAATACACAAATGCATATACTTGATAAAATGTTGGTTTATATTTAGATATCTAAAAAATATATGTGTATGACACAAATTTTACATTTCAATATGATGTAACTACTTTGATGTAACCTTTTTATATATAGTTTTGGCTTCTATGAATGTGTTTATCACATATACATAATAAATATATATAACACACACACATATTATGTCAAAACAAACTTTTATTTTGGATGTGATTAATCACGATTAATTTTTGGACAGCCCTAAAATAAATGTATTTTCTATATAAGACATATGTATTTTGTAATATGTGCACAGTTTAAGGCACAGGTAGAGTTGAAGATTAAAATGTTAGCCCTTTTGAGAAATGTCAGATCTTTTAAAAATTCATTCATTCGTTTTCCTTCGTCTTAGTCCCTTTATTAATCAGGAGTTGAATCAGAATGAACCGCTAACTTATCCAGCGTATGTTTTACACAGTGGATGCTCTTCCAGCTGCAACCCAGTACTGGGGAACAGTACTGAATGCTGCAATGTTAAAATAATTTACCGTTAAAACTGCGTGAAGGTCATGTGACCATCAGGAAGAACGCAGCATCTCATTTCTCACAGGACGTGTTCTGTGTTCTCGCGGTCTCCCGAGTTCGTTCTTCCGAGGTGACCTGGCAGGACCGCTCCCCACGAGAACGCAAGTCCGTTCTCTGCATTCATGGAATCGAGAAACAGCCTGGGTCATATGAGAGGGGCTTGACGAATCAGCAAATGATATGCAATAATCCATTCAGAGAGTGATTGTGAATAGCCATGCCTCCATATGCAAAAAGCTGCAGCTAAAATGGGGTCATTTGTGTGACTGTAACAAAACGCACACATTTTAAAATTAAAATTGACCAGTATACCAGTGTCTGCCTTTTTTCTCTCCATATGTTATGTGTGATAGAAATGTCTTTGTTTTTGTTTCAATCATATTTGCGACGTATATCTTTTAGACCCTTCACACACGCATTCAAGCTGTGAGGAATTTTGTGTCATACTGTTTTTACTGTGTGAACAATCATTTGAATTCAGCCTGAAGACGTTACTCAGGTTTTGCGGTGATATCTTTCTGTTGTCATTTATGGTGGTGTTGTTTTTTTCAACAGGTGCATATAGGCTACCTTCCAAACAAGAGGGTTCTTGGTCTGAGCAAATTAGCACGGTGAGTTTCTGACACAAATATTGATGACACAGTTTATTTTTTACAGACTTCTTTTATATTTGGACACTTAAGTCACTTTAGTCTTCCAAATACACAGTATGATATGCAGTGAAATATTTACACAACCGCTTGTGACCTTAACAATATTAACAGCAATAACAAAATAATCTAAATTTGGAGAAACAGAAGTTATGCAATAGAAAATAAAGTGAATATAAACTATTTAAAGACTTTCAAAATAGAGGAAGTGGTCGTAGAATAAAAGTACAAAGTAAAAACATATAAAAGAGCTTCTCTGTACAAACAGAAACATAGACGTGTTTCAAACAAAGTGTCTGGTCCATGAGAGAGGAAGGAGTGTATCTTAGTCCAGTTTTAGTGATAAAGCATTAGACCACAAGGCCTAATGTTTGACAACTTTACAGTGTCTAAAAAAGTTTGAGCTTAAATTTAGTGCAGTAATATTTCAAAATATCTGAATGTGTTGTAGAATTATTACAGTATAACACAGCACGATCTTTGCTAATATTCACATTAAAAATAATCAGTGAGATTTTGATAATAAAAATGGTGCAGAATATTTAAAAATGTTTGATTAATTGTTTTATTGTTCTATTTCGGCCAGAATAAAAGCAGTTTTTAATTTTAATACACATTTTAAGGTCAAACTTATCAGCCCCTGTAAGCTATATATTATTTTATACAATACAATGATTTGCCTAACTACTCTAACTTGCGTAGTTGACCTAATTGAACTAGTTAAGCCTTTAAATGTCACTTTAAGCTGAATTTTAATATCTTGAAAAATTTCCAGTCAAATATTATTTACTGTCATCATGGCAAAGATAAAATAAATCAGTTATTAGAAAAATGAGTTATTAAACTATTATGCTTAGAAATGTGTTGAAAAAAAATCTTCTCTCCGTTAAACAGAAATTGGGGAAAAAAATATACAGGGGGCTAATAACTTCAACTGTATGTATATTTTCGATGGAGATTGCAAAAGTTTATTTATTTGTGCACTAAATTAAAGTGGTCATGGGTTATATACAGACAAGCCCAAAATGATTCATACCCCTGTCAAAATCTGACTTTAAGTTACTTTTCATTAAAGGGGTGGTTCACTACGATATCATATTTTAAACCTTAGTTGATGTGTAATGTAGCGGTGTAAACATAAACAACATCTCTAAATGTAAGACACTCAAAGTTCAATGCAAAGAGAGACATTGGCTTAGCAAAGTCTACAGCGAACGAAGTTTGGGGACTACAAAGAAAAAAAAAACAAAAAACATCAGGGCTAATGAGTTCACAAGGGCTTTTGGCTACATGCATTCACCACGCGTGTACACTGTGCACAGCGAAGGGCGTGGCCAGAGGCCCTGTACTTTTATAGCAGAGAAAGCTAAAATGGTGTCCAAACGCTGCTACTTCCACAGAGCTCATTCTGTTTCTGTATTTAGGCTTCCAAAGGACACAACATAAAGACAGAAGTGCTTACAATTTAATTTTAAGTATGTTCCAGAGAATTCTAAAATATATATATATGACAAAAGACAGCTTCCAGAATCTCCCCCAGTTCAGTGCTGGATTCGGTTAACAATCCTCCAACTGACGAAGCTGTGGACTGTGAGCCACAACCTGTAAGTGTTATTTGTTAAAATTGATCGACTACATGCACAGCCTCTAGCGTTAACTTTTCGTTGTAGTTGTGTGCTTCATTTTCAGTCAGATTCAAGCACAAACTGCTGCAGGTAACAGCTACTCTAACTGACAGTGTTTACACAGCACAAAAGTGCGTGCTTGAAGGCGCATGATGCTTCCTGGTGATGTGGAGCTAATCTGTGAATCACAGCACATTATGTTAGCTGACCAATCAGAGCCTCTTAAGGGGGGCCTTTTGGAGGAACTAGGAAATATGACGTAGTCATTTTCATGTTAGCTGAGTAGCTGTGTATAATCAAAGTAAGATATATAAAAAAATAACGTGATTTTCTACAAGTGAAGCATGAGCACCAGTGTTGTGCAAGTTACTTCAAAGCTGTAATACATTACAGATTACTTGTTACTGTTATTTAAATGTAATCCCTTACCTTACAATATTACTGTCTCAAAATTGTAATATGTTACATGACTACATATTACTTTTTTAGTTACTTTCACCAAAATAACTACAGAATTAGAACTGAACATTCTAAAATGACCAAACGTATTGCAGAGCATTTTACATCCAGTAGAAAGTTCTATGATGTAGCAGAATGAGTGTGACCTATCCAGGCTACTAACAATAATTGGCAATGTGAAGGCTCAAGACAATGCAAGAAAGCATGAAAGCCAGAATCACAAATGATCTAAGTCTGTTAAAAGTATGGTAGAGG
>CAIGQQ010033471.1:399626-412152 GCA_903798035.1 Danio albolineatus | reverse complement strand
CTACACTCTAAAAAAAAGGTTCTTCAGTGGTTCTTTAAGGTGGTCAGGGTGCTATTTAGCACTTTTACTGTGTAAAGAACATTTAAAGCACCATAAAGGTTTTTCAGTGGTTCTTTGGGGTGTTTAAAGTGCTATATAGCACCACTACTACTGGTAAGCACTTGTTCTTATAGCTAATTCTCATAACTTTTATGCCGGTTTTATTTGCGGAAAGGGTAAAGTAACATAATGAGCACCTTTAAATATAGGTGCTATATAGCACCATTTGACAAAAGTACTATATAGCACCTATTTTTTTAAGGTGCTGTATAGCACCAAAAAAGGTTCCCCCCTCGTTACGACCAAAGAACCAGTTTTGGTGCTATTTAGCACCTTTTTTTTTTAGAGTGTAGCGTTAACGGTACGTTGTAGTTGTGTGCTTCATTTTCAGTCAGATTCAAGCACAAACTGCTGCAGGTAACAGCTACTCTGACTGACAGTGTTTACAAAGCACAAAAGTGCGTGCTTGAAGGCGCATGACGCTTCCTGGTGACATGGAGCCAATCCGTGAATCACAGCACATTATGTTAGCTGACCAATCAGAGCCTCTTAAGGGCGGCCTTTTGGAGGAACTAGGAAATATGACGTAGTCATTTCATGTTAGCTGAGTAGCTGTGTATAATCAAAGTAAGATATATAAAAAAAATAACGTGATTTTCTACAAGTGAAGCATGAGCACACATTACTTTGCATCTTGTAGACACAACCAAGCCTTAAAAATACACTCTGGACCATCCTTTGAATTTATTATTAATTACTTTTATAAATCTTTTGGACCAGAAATGACAACCTTCTGCCAAAAGATAATGTACAAGAGTTATTATTGTAGAAAAATGAATATTTCTCAGCAATTGTTTACATCTGAACAAAAACTTTTTCAGAATTTGCCAGGGATATTAATAATTTTTAGCTTGACTGTATGTGTATATATACTGTGTGTGAATTAGATATTTGGATATATAATGTAATGGTAAAGAAATGATTATATATTATTAATATGAAGTATGGCTTAATTGTCAGTGCGGGTGAATTATTTCTGGCACATTATTGAATCCTAATGGATTTCTTGTGTGCAAATTTCAAATCAGTTTTTTTCCCTTCAGTAAAATGAGCATCGTTCTCCGGAGTGAAGAAGATTAATGGCTCTCTTCCCCTCAGGGTGTTTGTCTGTGAAATCAAGATCCACGTGTGTGTGTGTGTGTGTGTGTGCGCGTGTTTGTTTGTATGTGTGTTCTGAAGCAGTGAGAGTGTAAGTGTCTATAAGAGGATTAGACACAATGTGTGAGTGACAAAGAGAAGCTTGATCAGATCTGACCCCAATACCTGTGGCTTAGCCTTTTCACTGTGTACTAGCCGTAACACTGATGAACACATGACAACAACACACACATATACACACACACACACACACACACACTGCAGATGCCTTTTCTGACTTTTAGTTAAACTTTCTGGGTCTTTGCTGAATAAAGGTATTGATTTACATATATAAAAGAGAGTGAATGCTAATGTATTGCAATGTACTGTGTTGTAATTCTTTGACGCTTGATAGAAATACAGACATTTTAATTCAAAACTTCAGTTCATATCTATAATTAGCTGTACATTTTCTTTTTTCGTTTACATTTGTTTATATCTCCATTCATTTCGCTCTGTAAATAATATCTCAGAATTCTAATAATTACTTAAAACTCACTTGTTCTCTGAATGTTACTCTTCTGATTGCTAAACTCACCACTTTTTTTTTTTTGACCCACCTGTACTCTACATATTTGTCTCTCAGGTCTTGTTTTGTATTTTCAGTTTGTTATTTTTGATTCCCTGTATGTTTGCAAACCTAATGTTGTCTTTACCTGTTTACTGTTTCTTTCAATGTCTGCTTGTACTATTTCTTTTGTTGCATTCTTTGTAAAATGCCCTTGAGCTCTGGAAAGGCGCTATATAAATAAAAATTATTATTATTATATCTTTTGAATATAACATATAAACATGTATACGTATTGATAAGCCACTAATTTGCTACGTTTTTGTTTCTAATTTACACACTTAAGGTAGTCAGCAGTGCACCTAAATCACTTAAATGTAAATAAATACTCTCATTTTTACTCATTTTAATCCTGCAAATAAAGCTCATTCTGATCATTCACAACTCAACTAAACTCTCTGAGCAATAAAGTTTTATCAGACCTCCGTCATACACCACAGATGTTAATTATTAACGGTGTTGTTTTTGTTTTGCACCAGAATCGTTGAGATCTACAGCAGGAGATTGCAAGGTAATGATTATTAGTTTTCTAAGTATCTTTTCCAGCATGTAAAATAGCCGTATTATCCAATTTTGTCTGATTTCAGTTCAGGAGCGTCTGACCAAACAGATCGCCGTGGCCATCACTGAAGCTCTACAGCCTGCTGGTGTCGGGGTAGTGGTCGAAGCTACGTATGTGAAAATGAAAGATTCATATGTTATTTTAGATTTTATTCGATATGATTTTACTTCGTTTTACAATGTGTGAATATTCAAGTTGAACATTTTATTGTTGTTTTAGTTTTATTGGCTTTAATTGTAATACTATTTTAAAGGAAGCTATGTTGACGTGGCTGTTGAAGCAATATGCAAAAAAATTAAAGATAAACACTTTTAGTTTATTATTTTTTCAGTTTTCAGTAAAATTCAGTTTGTTTTTATTTTTTATAATTTGTCTAACTTTTTTATATATATATATATATATATATATATATATATATATATATAAATATTCCAGTTGAACATTAAAGTATATATTATTTTTACAATCGCAAAATATTGTACAGCCAGTTTGTATTGGGGTGGTAATTGAAGAAATATATAGTGCTCAGCATGAATGAGTACACCTCATTCTGAAAATGAATATTTTTATCAATTTCTCTGTGAATATAGGTAATATAATTAGAGTGCTTGAATAAAACAGATTTATTCAACAGATATATTCATTAAAATAATGCTTTAGTCATCCGACATCAAGATCATACATTTCAATTCATGTGAAATATTGTAAAAAAAAATTACAAACTACAACATTTCAACAAAATTTTACTTGTTTTTTGTTTCTCTTCATTTGTCCTTTTTAAACAAAAAAAAAAAAATCAAAAAAACAAATATTTTATATTTTTTCCCAATATGCAAGTTCATTCATTCATTCATTTTCTTGTCGGCTTAGTCCCTTTATTAATCCAGGGTCGCCACAGCGGAATGAACCGCCAACTTATCTAGCATTTTTTTTTATGCAGTGGATGGCCTTCCAGCCGCAACCCATCAATGGGAAACATCCACACATTCTCATTCACACTCATACACTACGGACAATTTAGCTTACCCAATTCACCTGTACTGCATATCTTTGGACTGTGGGGGAAACCAGAGCACCCGGAGGAAACCCATGTGAACACGGGGTGAACATGCAAACTCCACACAGAAATGCCAACTGACCCAGCCGAGGCTCGAACCAGCGACCTTTTTGCTGTGAGGCGATAGCACTACCTACTGTGCCACCGTGTAGTCTCCAACATGCAAGTTTGGGCTGCTAATTTTTGGACCATTATTTAAGTTATTTTGTTAGATTAGCTCCAGATTTGGCTTCAGTACTGATTAATCTAATGTATATGCACACAAAATATTGTAAAGCTTCCTAATGAAAATACTAATTTAAACGAGAGATTTGTGTGAGGTGTACTCGTATGTGCTGCGCACTGTATGTACAGTGAATATTCAAGTTAAACAGTTAAAATTTTATTTAACTATGTTCAAGCATTCAGGTTAAACATTTTTATTTTATATTTCTGTGTTTTACATTGTGCATGTAGTCAATTTGGAACTTGTCAACAATGTATGAATATTCAGGTTTAGAATTTTCATTTCATTTCAGTTCATGCAAATATAATTGCAAAATAATTCTACATTTGACCAAACCTCACCAAAATTTCACCTCCTTCTTCCAGCCACATGTGTATGGTCATGCGCGGCGTCCAGAAGATGAACAGCAAGACTGTGACCAGCACCATGTTGGGTGTTTTCCGTGAAGATCCCAAGACACGGGATGAGTTCCTAACCTTGATTCGGAGCTGAGAGGATCCGACTGCTCCTCCACTGCCAAAACACTCTGACCAACCCTGCTCTCCAGCGTCTCCCTGGACTCCAGGACTCATATTCTGTGGTTCTGCCAGCGGTCGAGGCTTTGCTGCTGTGTAACATAGAGCTTATTTGGGTAACACGTCTCCTCTGTATCACCTGTGTGTGTGTGGGTGTGTGTGATTTTACTAGTTTATGTGGTTTATGAGGGCGAAATGATATTATAACGTGGATATGACCTAGTTGTACGGTTTACGAGGACATGTCTGTAGTTCACAGCATTTAAAAATCATACTTTTGATATTTACATTTTGCTATGTTTGATGTGAGGGTTGGGTTTAGGGGAAGGGGTATAATAAGGCCATATAAGCTGTTTTTACAGTATAATACATTACGCCCATGAAGAGTCCTTGTAAACCTTATATACAAGTGTGTGTGCGTAACAGTTTTGGTAGTTTACAAGGACATTTCTTGTATAATAGCATGGAAATTACCTAGTTGTACCCTATTAAGGAGGTTTATGAGGACACACGTGGTGTCCTTGTAATTCAAAACCCTTAAAAAGTTTTTTTTTTTTTTTTTACATTCAGACATTAAGACATTCAGATTTTGCCACATGTTTTCTGTAAGGGTTGAATTTAGGGATGGGGCCACATAATAATTTGTTTTTACAGTATAAAATACATTCTGCCTATAAAGAGCCCTCGTAAACCATATAAATAAGTGTGTTTGTGTGTGTGTCTGTGTATTGGTTTTGGTGGTTTACAAGTACAGTTTTTTTTATAATGACATGAGAACAACTTGTAGAGTTGTACTCGATTTAACTTGCTTATGAGGACATACCTGTGTCCTTGTAATTCAAAATGCTTAAAAAAACATACTTAACTAGGTCTTTCAGATTTCACCATGCATTTCCTGTGAGGGTTGGGTTAGGGGATAGGGCCATATAATAGCCTGTTTTTACAGTATAAAATACATTATGCCCATAGAGAGTCCTTGAAAACTATATATACACAAGTGTGTGTGTGTGTACTGGTTTTGTTAGTTTGCGAGGACAGTTTTTTTTAGTTTTTTGTATAATGACGTGAATGACCTGGTTGTCCTCTATTAAGGTGGTTTACGAGGACATGTCTGGTGTCCTTTTAATTTAAATACTTAAAAATGATACTTTATGAGGTTTTTCGACATTCAAATGATGCCACGTGTTTTCTGTGAGGTTTTAATGTAGGGGTTATGGCCATATAATAATCTGTTTTTAGAGTATAAAATACATTATGCCTATGGAGAGTCCTTGTAAACTATATATATATAAGTGTGTGTGTGAACTGGTTTTGGTAGTTTACAAGGACATTCTTTTGTATAATGGCATGGAAATGACCTAGATGTACTCTTTTAAAGTGGTTTACAAGAACATGCTAGGTGTCCTTTTAATTCAAAACTTACAAATGATACTTTACAAGGCCTTTTGACATTCAAATGATGCCACATGTTTCCTGTTAGGGTTGGGTTTAGGGATAGGGCCATATAATAACCTGTTTTTACAGTATTAAATACATTATGCCCATAGAGAGTCCTTGAAAACTATATATACAAAAGTGTGCGTGTGTGTGTACTCGTTTTGTTAGTTTGCAAGGACAGTTTTTTTAGTTTTTTGTATAATGACATATGAATGACCTAGTTGTCCTCTATTAAGGTGGTTACGAGGACATGTCTGGTGTCCTTGTAATTCAAATGCTTAAAAATGATACTTTATGAAATCTTTCGACATTCAAATGATGCCACGTGTTTCCTGTGAGGGGTTAATGTAGGGGTTAGGGCCATATAATAATCTATTTTTAGAGTATAAAATACATTATGCCTATGGAGAGTTCTTGTAAACTATATATAAAAGTGTGTGTGTGTGTACTGGTTTTGGTAGTTTACAAGGACATTCTTTTGTAAAATGGCATGGAAATGACCGAGATGTACTATATTAAGGTGGTTTACAAGAACATGCCAGGTGTCCTTGTAATTCATAACTTACAAATGATACTTTACAAGGCCTTTTGACGTTCAAATGATGCCACATGTTTCCTGTGAGGATTGGGTTTAGGGACAGGGCCATAAAATAAGCTGTTTTTAGAGTATAAAATACATTCCACTTATGAAGAGTTTTCATAAACCATATAAATAAGTGTTTGTGCATACTGGTTTTAGTGGTTTACAAGGACAGTTTTTTTTGTATAATGACATGACAATGACTTAGTTGTACTCTATTAAGCCTGTTTACGAGGACATCATACTTAATCAAGGACTCTTGATATTCAAATTTTGCCATGTTTCCTGTGAGCGTTCGGTTTAGGCCTTATAATATGCTGTTTTTACAATATAAAATACATTACGCCTATGGAGAGTCCCTGTAAACCACCAATGCCAACATGTGTGTTTGTGTGTTGAGTCAGTAGAGCATTGGCAGCCTCTATTGATGGGACTGTGGCGATTACTGTTACATGCAAGCGTTGTGCTTTTAAAAGACGTCTTAGATTTTAGCACAATTTGAACTCACTAAAACTGACAAGCCCCAAAATTACTAAGAGAAAATGTGTTTACACCTCTTTCTGGTTGTTCGCTCAATTACACGCAATCAAGATGCTCGATATGGGGCTTTATTTTCAGGCTCATGTACAGGGAGGTTTGTGTCATTCTCGATACTTGATTTCACTGTTAATATCCAAAACAAATAGTACTGTTAAGGTATTATGGCACAGTTGGGAAATGAGAATAATCATGGTACTAAAACATTACAAATGTACCTTGTTATTTATAGGGTACTTCATTCTGGTATTATAATGGTACATATTCAGAACAACATTACAATAGCCTCAGTTTTTTTGTAAAGTGTATCGTCCCAGATAGGCTTTGTTTTGTTGTTGTTGTTTTACTATGTGATAGTGTATTATAGCTGTGCTGTTTTATATTTAATATAATATAATGCGTCCAGTGCATTAGTCCAAATGATCATGTTTTTGAAGATACAGTTCACCTAAAAATGAAGCTTCTGTCCACATTTACTGACCCAGACATGTTTGATTTGACATTATAAAGCCTGACATTAGTAAGATCGTGAAAACTACGAAAAGCATTTGTTGGTTTTTAGACAAAAAAAAAAGACTTGGTGAATGTGTAATTTTCACTCAGATATTATAAATAGATTTAATGAAATAACAAAAAAAAAATTGAATGTAATGCCAAACTTTGAATACAAAGTATAGGACGTGTATTAGGTTTAAGTGTCTAACAGACGTCAAAATATGGGTGTAATAATGTTTCATCATCATTCAATGTAACTAAGTTTATGTAAAAAAGAAACAGCATTTATATTATGATGTGTATTTATTGAAAAACAGATATATAATAGATATTAAGTGATGCTTAATAAGGCTATATGTTAGATTACTGTCTGCTGCATTTTCTGGTTGTTCAAGTGACTTTATATCAGCCCTTTACAAAAAAAAAAAAAAAAAAATAGAGTTGGTTTATCTTTATTAAATTTTGACAAAAAAAGTAATTATATTTTTTATTTTACAGCAGAAAGGCGTCTCAACGTCATACAAATAAAATACATTTAAAAAAAATAAAAATAAAACTTACAGTAATAATCTTAATTGTTCTTCAGTGTTTAACAGGAATGGGAAAGAATTTAAAAAATGCATAGATAAATTTATAAAAGCAACAGTGTAAGTTGTAAAGATTGTATGAATGTAATTGTGCAATGTTCAATTATATACACGTTTCATAATTTCACTTAATTAGACAAGTTTTATGATGGATATGGTTCATTTAAATATTAGAATGGAGTCCAGAAAAAAAAAAACACAACAGAAAAAAAAACAGGAAATCTGGATTTCATTGAAATTATTATTATTTTTTTACTTCCTAAAAATAACACAAAAACAAAGAAAACCAGGGGGAAAAATCTATATTGTAAAGAAGCAACAGAATAAAAAAAATTAAGAGGTCTTATTAATAAAATAAGGTACTTCATTATGGTATTATAATGGTACATATTCAAAACAACATTACAATAGCCTCAGTGTTTTGTAAAGTGTATCGTCCCAAATAGGCTTTGTTTTGTTGTTGTTTTACTATATGATAAAGTGTATTATAGCTGTGCTGTTTTATATGTAATATAATATAATGCGTCTTATATATAAACATAAAAAAGAAATCAATATATAAAACTAAATATAAAACTGTCTTATAAAACAGAAGAAACGTTGCAGAAGTTTATACTAATATGTTGTGATGATGGTGACAATGTAGATCAGTTATGATTTATAGGGTTTAAAAATGTTTCTTAAAACACGAGACCCTTTTGACTTTTGACAATTACTTAAAAAAATCATTATGTTCCACAGAAGAAAGTACAGTAAATCCTGTGGGTTAAAAGTAAATGGTACAAATGTCATTTCAGGGTGAACTGTCTCTTTAAGTGTTTGTTTGTTTGAGTATTTGACTATATTATTTAGTGCATGTGTGCCCAAACTCAGTCCTGAATAGTTTAGCTCCAACCTCCTTCAACACACCTGTATGGACGTTTCTAGTATACCTAGAAAGAGCTTGATTATCTGCTTCAGGTGCGTCTAATTGGGGTTAAAACTAAAATATGCAGGACACCTGCGCTCCAGGAGCGAGTTTGGACACCTCTGATTTAATGTCTGTCTAGTCTGAAGTGTGAGATTATTACTGTGTTAAAGTGATGACCAGCTCCAGCCTTTAAATGTCCAGTCTCTCTCTCTGTATCTATATGTGTGTGTATGTGTCTCATTGTGCCCATCGATGTTGTTTACACTCTGACGGTTGTTTTATTTGTTGGAAAAAAAAAAAAAAAAACAAGAATAAAAGACCAAAGGTGACGGTGCAGTCGAGGTCAACACACTGATTTTGCACATTGTTGGATTGATGAAGTTAACGGTATGAAGAAAACTCATACTTATAAATGTGATCTTTCTAATTAAAATACACAATAAAGAAGGTGGAAAGCGACTCTAGAGAAATTTTAAGAGTCTACGTTTGCAGAACATATTTTGTACATTTACTCTGATGCATGTTTACGTGTACCATGTGCTTCGAATCTACATATGTATCATTGTAGGACATTATGTTTACTGTGTTGCCTGTGTATTGTTTGTTTTTCTGATGGAATCTTCTGGGAGTGATTGATGAGTTCAGATGGAGACAGTCTCTGCGATGTTTAATGTCAGTGAAGAAAATGAGTTCTTGATATTGAGAGCTGTAGTGTTATTCATGTGGCCTTCAAATGAAAGACTCAGAGAGCCTTTCAGATGTACTTTACTATTGATGTTCCTCATTTTCAATAAATATCATCTAAGATATTATGACTTGGTTTTATTTATTTATTTTTTTTGTAGGAGTTTGTTAGAAAGTGAAGGATATGTGAAACTTTACATTACACTACCTGACAAAAATAAACCTGAATACAGTCATGGTGCAGTGGGAAAATAATTAATATTGTGTTTGACTCCCATGAGCTTGAAGGACTGCATCCATACATCTCTGCAATGACTCAAATAACTTATTAATAAAGTCATCTGGAATGACAAAGAAAGCATTCTTGCAGGACTCCCAGAGTTCATCACAATTCATCTTCAATGCCTCCTCCTTCAATTTACCCCAGACATGCTTAATAATGTTTATGTCTGGTGACTGGGCTGGCCAATCCTGCAGCACCTTGACATTCTTTGCTTTCAGGAACTTTGATGTGGAGGCTGAAGTATGAGACGAAGTGCTTTCCTGCTGAAGAATTTGCCCTCTCCTGTGGTTTGCAATGTAATGGGCAGCACAAATGTCTTGATACTTCAGGCTGTTGATGTTTTCATCCACTCTGCTGATCTCTCGCACGTCCCCATACTGAATGCAACCCCAAATCATTATTTTTCCTTCACCAAACTTAACTGATATCTGTGAGAATCTTGGGTCCATGCGGGTTCCAGTAGGTCTTCTGCAGTATTTGTGATGATTGATGCAGTTCAACAGACGATTCATCTGAAAAATTTACCTTCTGCCACTTTTCCAAATGATCAACTAGAAGTCAAGTTATTATTTGTTGCTCTTACAACTGATATTGACGACAAAACTTTTGTCAGGTAGTGTATACTAAATAAATCACGTTACTGAAATGTTTGATATTGTAAGTTTAATATACATTTTGTTGCTTAAATTGTTTATATTAAATATTTATATTAAAATATATTTCATATGTAATTTAGTATTATTTTGCATGACGTTTTTTTTTTTTAGACACAAGTATCGTGATTCAAATTTTGTATACAGTGTTTGGTGAAAAGTTCCTTTAAAGCATTGCTGACATGAACAAACCATAAATGATACGTGTTTATTAATCTTTGGAAATGTTAAGCTAATAAAAATGAAGTTGTCCAACCATTGTTAGTTCGTTAACTCTCAGACTAACGTTAACACAACAAAAATCCTCAACTTTAGTTGTTTTACAATTAAAGTTGAGGATTTTTGTTGGAGTTGTTGAGCTGATGATGTTTGCACTCCATTTATGATTTGCTCGTCCATTTTTTAAGAATATCGAGGAACACAATGGAAATAAGCCGGTGGCTTTTCTTTGTGTATTTTATCCTCAACAGTTTTTAAAATATGCATGAATTAGTCTAACTGGACTTGTTTGTATATTTTGTCCAAATTGTCAAATAAAATCCATCAATCAATCAATAAGCATAACTTTAGATTTTTATAAGAAAATGTTGAACTAATACATGCTGTACAAGTATTTCTTATGCTAGTAAAAAGATTAAGTAATGAAATCATTGTAATGTTTGACCCATTTTTGCTTATATTTCTGCATTAATTTTAGCTTCAATGAAAATTTGGAACATATGCCAGCAAATATAGACATAAATACAAATAATAAAAATGTGGTTCAGTCAGACTTAGAATACCCTTTATATTATGTAACGATTAAAAATAGCCACATTTTCCACGAGCATCGGTGACGCTGCACTGTAAAACAATGCTGGCTTCCACACAATTTCTCCATGTTGTCCCAACATAAATCCATTAAGTTGACTGGAGTGTTTTTGCAAATTTAAGTATATTGAACGTAAAACAACTATAAAGCATGTTTCATTTTTGAGTCTGTCACTGACCGTCAGAATTGAGCTGATGAAGCACCGGGTACAGAATGACTCAGCATTCCTTTTATTAACACGGAAAGACCCGCCCCTTGTATTAAAAACCCGCACCGAGCTCTCTGATTGGCTGAGGCCGTGAGGAGGCAGTAAATTCCTTTCAGACTCATGCGGTCACACTGCCAAATCTTCCTTCAAACCATTCACGAATCAAGGAAGCACAGTAAGTCCTGTTTTCAAAAGTTACTCTTTAATACTTTTCGTCTGTGGTTATTACAAAGATGTCAAGCATTGAACACAGACCCAATGAAACAGACTAAAACACATTCAGTTGGCGACACACACACACACACACACACACACACACACACACACACACACACACACACACACACACACACACACACACACACACAAACAATATAACGCGCGCACACACACAAGGCCACGACCCAAAAGAGGGAGGGATATTACAGAAATCCCTCTTTTTACAGTCGGAAGTGCTGTTTATTTCAGTAAAGATGTTTACTAAATGACGCCTCACAGGTAACAAACGGCCTCATCCGTGTTTTATGTACAATAAAAGCACGTTACAAGACAATCCGGTTTTTCACCTGCATACACAGTGTCACACTCACTCACACACACACACACGCAAACAAACAACAAATATATACAATCTGTGTGTTGTACAGACAGATATAATTCATAACTTCATAACAGCACTGAAGTACCTAAAGCATACAGATTCCCATGAAACTCCCAGCACGCTCTTTCCGAGCCTCATCTCCGTTTGGACTTTGTATGATTTGTAGTTTCGACCATCAATGCGTCTTTGCTTATCTCTCTACTGTAGTCTAGAGCCATATAAAACCATTTACATTTGGGGTAAATGTGTGAATACAAAAAAAGGCACTGCCATTTGTTATTCTAAATATGACTTCCCAGCCTCTTGCATGCATCTCTAACATATAAATTACATCCTCTTTTTTTAAATTGGTTTTTGTTTCATTTTTCGAGGTTTTTAATTTGGTTTTTGTTATTTCATAAACATAAGATTCTTTTAAAATATATATATTTATATATACGTATATATATACGTCAGCCTGCAGTCAATACAGGACATCGGCTCTTGAAAATAAAACGCAAACGAAATAAACAATGAAAAAGCACAAAAAGACCCTTACTTCTGGATAGATGCAAAACAATAAATCAAAGTAATGAT